>JAVQJD010016758.1:0-35933 GCA_036023655.1 Nannoperca australis | reverse complement strand
TCTCTCTCTCTCTCTCGTTCACACACACACACACACACACACACACACACACACACACACACACACACAGCTTCCTGGGTGAGTAGAGTCGGGCTGAGACAGTGCTTCGCCTGTGTTCTAATGCAGGCTGCAGAGCATTAGTGAAATGAGATTAACATCGTTCTTACGCACTGTCTGGACTGGAGGTGGACAGAGGTGTGAGCTGAGAAGGTGAGGATGCCATTATTAGACTATTAGACTACATTATGGCTTCATCAGCAACATGTCTGCTGATGCTCAGGCTACAGAGGAAACTGCATTAGGCTCAGATGTGTACTGAGATTGATTTTGAAAGAAGACAAGTATTTAAGTTACAATTTCTCCGCATTTCTACACAGGAGATAACTGTTTCCATCTCAGGCCAGTGGGTGAGACGTGGGTCAGCAATAGGGGGAATGTAGTTTTCTGAATTTTTTGGAATTTTTAAGGAACATCATTTCAATTTTGCAGGTCACAGAGTCCATTTCCTTGTATGAAAAGGATATTTTTTTTAAATTGTGATCTAACCCTATGCTCACGACAAGGGGTAGGAGATTATCTCTTGTAAGAGCAAGTGGTGGTTTGGACCGCGAGCAGTTTGTACGTGTGTGCGTGCCCATGTGGTGCATGCGTGCGGGGGTGTAGGGCCCGGGATGCACGTATTAAGAAACGATTAGTGGAGATTAAAGTCTGCCTGCACGACTCCAGGCAACAAGAATGACCAAACCCTTCCTTCTCACCCTGCGGTGACCCCTGTGGAGCTGGGCCACTGAAGGCCTTGGCTGCTGCCTTGTCCACTGACTGCGGAGAATCAATAGCGCTGCCTCTCCTCTGCCCAGTGATCTTCCACCACTAAACATATTGCCCCCAGGATGGAGTGCAAGCACTCACACTGCAGCCAGACTGCATAGATTGGATGGTTTTGATGACATCCAATCAGGTTCAAAGTCAGTTAGATGAATGTGATGATTGGAGGAGCGCACTGCGGTGTGGTGCACGATGATGTAACTTGTAGCAGTGTCAGGCACTGCAGCACAGGCTCTTTCCGTGTAAATCATGGCTCTGAGGCCTAGATGGGGGCCACTGCAGGTGAAGTAATCAACCAACATTCACCCAGAACATTTCAACAGTCTTTAGTTTTGGGACATATTAAATTAACATTCTGTAATTTCATAATGGCATTCTTAAATAATACATTTTAAAAGAGAATGAGTGTGCTTGGCCGACAGCACAACATTTGTGAATAATAGCAAATTCTATTTAATGCACTTTTCCTGAAAGTGGGCCTACAGTAATAGAGGGGCCATAAAAATCATTTTCCCAATGTTAGATCTTAGACAATAGTCTCTACAGTTTTATCCCACAGTACTACTAATACTCTTGGTCAACAATGGACTTTTCTTTTAAAATACAAAATACCTTTGCTAATTTATTTAGTTCTTCATTTTTTAAATGCAAGTTGGAGTGCATATGGTTACAAATATTTGTTTTCATATTATGAAATAAAACCCAACAAAAAGGGTTGATTCTCATTTGAAAAGTAATGAATTTTTATACATATAAAATTTATTTTAGTTATTTAAACATTTCTAATAACTCAAATCTTTTTTTTTGAACACGTGCCATTTCATAACTCAGTTGGGTTTAGCTTTAATGATACAGTTGAAAGGTTTCAATGCACTTTGGGTAAGTGTAGCTGAGTGGATGGATGGTGCAGAGAGTAAGAGAGAGATGGAGATGGAGGAGGGAGAGGCTTAGGTAGCATGAGGTGTAGGCCCTTTTCCAAGAAAGCACACTAATAAGGCCTTCTTAATCTGCAGTGACAGTTTGATGCGCATGCGTGCCACACACCTATAATGATTCAAACTTTATACATTTTCTCTTGCCTATGAAAACACACAACATGCTGACACAGGGGGGGTCCAATCTAAAAATGCAGGGAGAATGAAACAAGAAGGAAAATGGGATATTTTCATCAGTGTGAATATAACCTGGTTCAGCTTAAATCTGGAGGAAGAGCGGAATACACACTGACGCCTGATAGATTAAGGCCTGAACGCTTCTCTCTCTGTTCTGCTCTGCAACAGAAGGGCCCGGCTAGCAAATCCCAGGCTTTAAAGCAGAGGAGGTTCAGGCAGCTTATGATGTAATCATGGCCCTGTCTGTCACGGCAGGGAAGGTGGGGGTGCTGCAGAGGAGAGTACGGTTATCTGGTTTTGTGGCAACTATATCATGATGGGACAAAATGCAGACATGTGGCATTCCTCAAAAAAGGGAAGATAACCTATGGCTGTTCAGTTGTAAACCGTGAACACGAAAAGGGGTGTGCCTTACGTTTTCCTGTCTGTGTATGTCTCATTTGCTATAATGACAGATGTGGGACAATGTCATTATATTGCAAAATACAAGTCCAAGTCAGCTGCCAAATCATAAACCTTGAGTCCTAAACAAATGGTTATTTGTACTATTCACAAACTTTATTGCAGCTGATACACTTCTATTAACACAATTGCATCAGTTATAAATAAATAACTAAAATATTAGATCATCAAAACTCACTGCACTGAAATTACATGGCGTCTGCATTTCGACAAGCACAACCTTCAACACTTTCAAACACACATCCTGTCTCTAACACTACAGTGTTATGATAGTGTACATGTGGCTGTGTTGTTTTTACTATGTAGCTATAAGTACAAGTGAGATAGAGTAAAAAGGTGATGGTTGTTTGTCACGGGTTTGTGTTAGCAAAGATATTTAGCTTTTAGCTAACTGGTTAACCACTACATGAGCTTCAACATACTTACCTGTGCAACGTCAGATTGACATATTCTCTCAGATTGGTTTTAAGTAACTGTTATTGGATAGAGTTGAAATGCTGCACACCTTTAAACAGCCTCATTTTTTATATTTGGAGAGGGTATTAAGTCATTTAAATCAAGCTGCAAGTCTAAAGTGATCAGATTTGAGACTAGCTTCAGACATTATGTGCACGTCATAACTGCTCTGAACACAGAAGTCTTAATTTTGGGGCATTTTCATCCAAACAAGCTAAAAAACCATCACCCAATAAATAACCTTTGTGATGTTATAGCTAGCAAACTATTTGGACAAAATTGCACCGATTTGTAGTCATGGCCATCTGGCATATGTAAGCCATATATTCACTATTTTGGTCTCCACCAGCTCCTGAAAGAATACCTCAGTCAACCTTGCTAGATATTTGTTTTTATTCTCCAACTTTGTCACCACTTGGTGTTTGACCAAGGGGTTTTGAACAGTGGGTTTATTATCTTGCTGAATACAGTCGCCTAAAGTGTTTGATAAGAGTTGTGAGACTTAACTGTACAGTACATGCAATATATCAAACCAAAACAATATGCTGAAAGTAGTTAAAAGGCATTGTAGATGTGCCTTTCATTTGTCATTTGGTAAAGTAGTAATTTGATTCAGTTAATATGAAAAAAACTGACAAAAAAAAAAGATTAAAAATGTTATGTATGCATGGATGAAGTGTTCTAATAATCAAGAGAGAAACAGAGTGAATGGTGAACAGCAGCCATTTTATTGGACTTTATTTCTTAAATAGTGGTGAGTTGAACCAAATGTTATTTGCATCACAAATACTGCAGCTCCTGTCCAAGTGTGACCAACTTCCTGTGATATACAAAGTGATGCAGACCACCAAGTCCTAAGTGACAAAGGAGATCATGTTAAAAAAAAAAAAAAATTACATACCAAGGGGGTGCTCCTACCCATGCACTGTAAATAAATGGATTTGGTAGACAAAATGGCTGCTTCAGGAAGTCAGCTTAGCAGTCGAGCAGTAGAAAATACCTTGATGTATATCCTGAGTCTTCACAAATCATGGCATGTGCGTGAACTACAGTGAAACAGCATGGGGGGAAAGCACACGAAGAGACGGTATTTCAACATAATATTTCATCATCTGATGTGAAAAATGTCTGGGAGTGTCTTTGTTCTGTACACTAACATAGTTTAAGGTGAGTTCAGGTGGAAAGGATGAAATTTAGAACAATGATCAAGGATATGGGGAACAGGGAGGAGTGACTCCTGACTATGGCACTTAATTGTAAATGAATTCTAAAAACAAAAAACAGGCAAGCACGTAGACGATAATGAAAATCCAGAACAGTGATCGTTACACACTGGGTGAAGCAGTGGTGGCGCTCCTCCCAGGCTTTTTGGTTCATCTTTGTTTTAAGTAAAAAGGTTAAATGTGAAGAAATAAATACTAAATACTCAACATCACAGAGCTAAAAAACAAAAAAACATGACGCTAAATGGGAGAAAAATTACACCAACAAAAGCAATATCTTTACATAGTAAACAATAAAAAACATTGACAACTCACTTACTTCCCCTGCACATTTAAAAATATATTTGACATTGTACACAGCTGAAAACAGTAGAACACTCCAAGGTGGCCATTTAGTGCCTTCTACTCCTTCCAGGGCCTTAATTGTCATTGCTCAAGGGTCACAACCTCCACAGCCTGGCCGTCAAGTGTGACAGTGTTATCTATGCGTGTGGCGACAGGTGCCATGGCTACCTGGACGGGCCGGTTGCCCTGGGCGAGGCTGGTCACTACAGTCTGGTACATGCTGACCGGGATCTGGACCAGACCTGAGGAGAAAATGCAGAGATAGTTTGGATTTAGACGCGCTGCACGGTCCAGCAACGTGAACCTTTTGGTGTTCAGGTGTGTTCATCCATTTTATCCCAGTATCCCAGACTTTTACCAGACAGCATGTGGTGGTGCAAGCATTCCAAATGTGAGCACTTATTGTTTTTCTATTCTTTATATTAATTTAAAGTCTCGGTTTTGGACTGTTTATCAGGTAAAACAAGCAATTTGAAAACATTGCGTTGAGCTCACAGAACTTGCGACAAAATGCTTAATAGGAAAATAACCAACAATTATTTGATAATAAAAATGATTATTAGTTACAGCCCTAGCTGTGAGATCCCGGTATGATCAGTTGGTTGTTTGAACAAGTTGTTTTATCAGTGGAAAACTTTGCTGGTTCGAGATTCTCAAGTGTGAGGATTTGCGGCTTTTGTGTTTTATGTACTTGTAAACTGGTTTTGGATGAAACAAGCAAATATCACCTTGTGCTCTGGGAAATGGCCATACATAAACTGAATTGTTTAATGAAAAAGAAGCAATGAACATATTAAAAAAGTATCACAGCGCTTGGGAGGCAGTCAAGTCCAGGTAGTTGTCTGTGACAGGAAGCAGCCATGTTACAGAGACGGCATTTCTGAACAATGGTCCGATTGAACGTTCTCAGCTAGCTTCCCCCATGCCCAGCTGTGTGTGTGTGTGTGTGTGTGTGCGCCTGCAGGGATTATTGCTGCAGTCACGTGGCCTCTGCCCCACCCTGCAAGCTGTCACAGTGTCACAGGCAGGCAAGAAGGTCAGTGTTTGGGATTCAAACACATAACTGAGATGACACGGGGCTGCGTTCAAAACTATTGGCGTACCATCTTCCAAGTCTCACAAAATAAAAATCAGGGCGCCTTTGTGAGGTCGGCTTGTAATTGTTGGTCCTCTAATGTGGGCCCTTGCTAAGCCCACTCGCCAGTGATTTGTGACAGGGTTAAGTTTTGCTGATGCGGGTAATTGTGCTGGCTGTGATTATGGAGGAGGGCTTAGGGAACAGGGCACTGGCGTGGCACGATGAAGTACGGCCACAGTGCAGTCACGGAGCAAAGTGCCTTACTCGGCCACTAGAACATAGTTACTTCGACATTAAGGGCCGTGTCTGGTGTAGCTGTATATTCTAGTGTGTGTGTGTGTGTGTGTGTGTGTGTGTGTCAGTGAAGGGTCGCTACACCAGCCAATCAGCGGTGTCTGGGCCAGTGCACTTCAAACGGTGCGCTCCACTCCTGTGTAGCACTATAGTGATTAGCTAAGGTCAATAGTCGGGAGAAGGACTGGCTTTGGCAGCTCCATTAGTAGTTTAAGTGAGCTATTGCAGCCGAATGACTTCTTATGGTTTATGAAGCAAGATGTCAAACAACAACGGCTGCTGATATACACTGGTTCACTTTACATCTTTTTGCATTATGCACAATGTTTTAGCAGGTGCATTCTGTTATGACTATTCTTAAATTTAAACATGTGGCATTAAATCTTTAATTTAGGTATTTTATGACACTAAATTCAATTTCAAAAGTACAATTATTTAGCCAGTGGAAACACCCAAGGAGTACCCATTTTGGAATCCAGTTCCTGCCTTCTTAACACCCTATTTGGTTCGTATTTTTGTTCCTTTTAACTATGAAATACTGCAACAGCCGAGCTGACAATTTGAGAATGCAAGAAATAAAAATAAAATATTCTCAACTTTGCGTGCAACAATCTGTAATGTTTCACACAACAATTTTAGAGCCACTTGTTCAAATGTCTACAGCGGAAACCAATACTAATGCAGGGTAAGGACAGCAAGAGGAGGAGTAAGTGTGTGTGTGAGAGAGAAAGAAAGCATAGGGACACAGAGGTTTAGAAAAGGAATTTAGAAAAGGCCTGTATTCGTGCAACATGTAAGTGTGTATGTGCATGTATACAGACAAGCAAGAGAACCTGGGGTTGACATTTACAGACTCAGTAATCAACATCAGATTAGCAGTGTGTCTCCCGACGTTAATTATTGACAAGTACTAGCTTTACGTTCCACCCTCAGGATATTGACTGAACATATGCTAAAAATGGCTGTTAATGCTACCCAACGAGGATGTGAGGTGTCATTACAAACCGGTCCAGTCCCAGCAGACACAGCAGTGCGCATGGAAGGAGGCTGACGACACGGTGGTGCAGCTAACGTATCATTAAAAGAAGGGAGTATTGCTACACACACATAAAAAAAAACACACCATCTGTCACATCAGCACAGAGTAGATTAGAGTGTAGGAGCTCAGAGGTCTCACCGCAGTGCTACTGCAGGGAAGCTTACACTTAGGAAGACTAATTAGAAATGCCATTGGCTGGGGAACACACACAATCCCAGTTAGTTAAGATGTGATGGCAAAAATGAATTGATAGAAGAAATCTGTTGTCCATTATTGTATTTCAAATTTGTCACAATTGAAAAATCGGTAACAAATTATTTCCAACTTTTTTAGGAGACAACGCGAGTGTCCAACAATGTGACTTTTACGTTCACTCACTCAGACCACTCCAATGACAACAGTGGCCTTCTACTCTATACTGTCATAATAATAACAACATAGTGGATGAATGTATACCTGTGGCATCTTGAACACCTGCCAGAGCCCCAACAGCAGCTGCTGTCTCTGCCAGGACAATCTGCCCTCCGCCTTGTAGAGTGGCCTCTGCCAACGTCGCTACAGCATGGGCTGCTGCCTCACTGCAAAACACACACACACACACACACACACACACACACACACACACACACACACACACCAGATATAGTTTAAATAAAAAAGTAAACATAAAAATAACAAAATAAACATTTGCGCATACAATTCAAAATTAAAAAACACACAAAATAGATGTCTTTATTAGGCTTCCAGATACGATCATTGGTACAATGCTGAAACACACACACACACACACACGCGCGCGCAAGGATTATTAGAGAGATGTGGGCAGAAGAGGTAGGAGTGTATGAGCTGTAAGAGGCTTTTCTAGTCTGGACTTATGGAGAATCTGTCACATCTCCCTAAAGGCCAGGTGCTTCGGGTCTAACAAAGCAGTTTTATTGACCAGATCTATCCAGTCGAATTAACACAAACCTATTACCACACCGGCTTCGTTATGAACTAATGGAACTGTTCACAGCTTGGTTGATAATCACATCTGAGATAGAACTACAGACGGAGAGATAAGGATGAGGAGGAGCTGAGAGAGCACAGACATAGTCAGTAATGATGCATTCACGCTGTGGTTGTGTGTGGATGTTGTTCATTCAGTGAGACGATGGCAGTAAAGTCTGGCAACATTGGTATAAAATACTTCTTATCAAGCCTTGGTGACAGGTATTGCTGTCAATAGCAGCAGTAAAGACAAACTGGGTATGATTTTTGTAGTTTTTCTGTTCGGCTGTAAACACTTGTGCAATCAATACATCCAGGCGGATTAAATGGTCAAAGCTCGGCATTGAGAGGACTTTACTAATTTCTGATCATAGTGTCAACACAGCAGCAAAGACAATGAGAGGGAGACGTTGTATTCTCCCTCTGGAGCTGGAAAACAAAATGTTCCAGAGCCTGTGGAACAGAGAGCCCAGAGTGGCTCAGCACAGGTAAACAGGGGAGGGGAGGGGAGAGGAAGGAGGGCTCAGGTGGGTGCAGGTAACAAGCCCCAATGGGACATACCCATACACATCTGAAATTATTGCCTTGCTACTACAGCAGTGAAAAACCAGCTAACATGTCTGCATCTCAGCGACTGATGAATTCGGCAAGTAAAAGACTGTTTAGATTATTTGATGAAAATCTGAAAGGTGAGGAAAATTGAACTGTAGACCAGAAGGTGGCTACAGCTAGCTAACGATCTACAGGTCTGCAACCAAAGACTACCGACTCATTTTAATGATGAGGACACTTTCAACCTGCTGTATTCTAGCATTGTAATCAGATCCTGCAGACACTTGTCCCTCCGTGGGATACGGTTTAAGATCCTGTTGTAGATCCCATCTGAATACAATCGTGTGTGGCTTATTTCCCTCTAGAAAACATTACATCATAAACAACCCCTGGACATGTATTTCCAGAATCTGCTAAAGGTCAGTGTACTGTTTCCTCAACCTTCAAGTACAAGTTCTAAATGCTAATGTCATGTGATTTTATTTCAAACCTTGACTTAGTCACATTACTAAACAAACAAGCATTTAACACCTGCACTGGTAATTTCTAACTGTTAGCATGTGGAAATATGTGGTTAACAATAATTTTAATGGTTATGCACTTTGAGCGCTGTCTCTATAAAAGCTACAGGCTAATTAATTAGTGGCCGAACTGGGATGAGATGCAGTTGACAGTCATCTCCAGGGGACTCCGCTGACCTGCCCTGACAGTGGCACAATTCTCATCCATTTGTTAAAGCTGTAATTATTATTAATTATTATTAATTATGGATTCCACTAAGGAGCTGCAGTGTTTGCCGGCTCCGCCACCAGTAACTGAAGACCGTTGAGGATTGGGTTAGTGAAAGCTACACACCAAGTCCTACAGTATATGTACATTTCTTGTTAGAAAAAAGTGGGGACAATTCTACAGAGGAAGCTTTATGCTACCACTTCTGCTTTTCTGTCACCAACAATCCAACCTCTGTTTCCAGCCTGTAACACATTTTCAAGTGTGAGGAGGTAACATTTACGACCTGAGGATAAAAGCCATTAATGCACGTGAGATGGGCAAGAAAACTTAAGTTCTGATCAAACTTTATGACAGGGGTCTACCTAAAACAGTGACATATGATTCATAGGATTCTAATAAAACACAACATATACAAAAATCTATATAAATATGCATTCATTTTTAATTCAAAAATTTTTTATTTTACTTATTGTAGTGGTCATGAACATTTCTAATCTCTTATACATCCTGTTGTAAGTTTCTTGGTCAAATGTTTTTTTTTTTTTTTACATTTCTTTCTTGTGCTGCCTTCTCCCACAAAGTCAAATCACCTAAATAACAGCAAAATGTTATTTGCTTGTGACATTAAAAGCCCCGTTCACCTCAAAACCTTGCAAAATAACTTATTAACTTCTCCCTTCCTAACCTGTTAAGGGCCATTGTGACGGTGGCTCCGGGCTGAATCTCGTGACTGGCAGCGACCGCGGCTTCAGCCAGGGATGCCACTGCCTGCGTGGCCTCTGAGGCCTGAGTGGTTTGGATGGTCATCTCGCCGCCCTGCAGCGTGGCCCAGTTCTGCTCCACCTGGAAAGAATACAATTTACGATAAAAAAAGGCAGTGAGGATCAGCCATGATGTAATACAGATCGTTTGAGAATTTGTGCTGGTGGATTGTTGGTCTTCTGATGTTGTGGTGCTGAACAGACAGCTCCCGTTAAATGCACTTTACACACCTCACTGAATATGCTAAATATTACTTGTTTCTGCTTCTCAGCCATCAGCGGCACTTCTCCTCAAGTCCTAAGAAAGACTTAAGGCTCGATTTATCAATTTATGTGATGTTAGGAAATAAAGGGGTGTTTGATTTGGAGTTCATTACTACAGTCAGGTGTATATACTGAAAATCCATTTTGAGAGCCTGTGTATGTAGTAAATCATCAGGATTTGTGTTTATATTGGATTATAAAAAAGTGATTTAGAGGTATATGCTGCATGCATGTGGGTATTACCTCTCCATCAGTCACAGTGGAGTAGTTAACCTGCGCCACCGTCACACCGGGCAGCTCTGAGGCATCTGCCAGGGTGGCGACTGTGTGTCCTGTGCCAACCTGAGAGAAAGGGTTGCAGTCACAAAAAATAAAAATAAAAAGGAACGGACAGAGTATAAAAACCTGGAACTCTTGAGTGAGATCTTGATTTGAAAAAGTTAAATTGTCAAGATTAGAATGATCAAAAAGCAACTCAAGTGTACCTGGATGAGTGAGACTGTTCCGTCAGGGTTGTTGATGGTCTGTACCACAGTTTGTGAGGGCACAAGGTGAGCGATGCTCTGTGCGGTCAGGTGGTGCTGGGTGGTGGTTGTTGTTACCTGTTGGTCTTCAAAAGCATACAACAGATCTTCGCGGCCATGCTGCTTGTAGCAATTCTTAACGATGGTCCGCAACGCCTGTGTCCAAGACACCTGGGGAGACATAAATACAAGTTAATATGTTAAATTGATTGATTTGAGGACTGCTGACACTGATCGCCACATTAGGGATTACAGTCCCACAGTCAACTCATGGCACAAATTCAGAGAACTGCGTATTCAGAGGTCATCCGATAGCATTTATGACTGATATATATATAGAATAGGATCAAAAAGTCAAGGATCTAATCAGAAATTTGTGGAGCTTAGTGCAACTTTGGGACCCAAAGTACAAAAATTCCAGTCAAACTTGATCTCTCTACTCTCTGTCTCTCTCAGGACCAGTAGGCATGGCAGCTGCTGCTGCCGTAGCAACTGGTAAGAAAAGAAAGAGGCCTCATATCTTTGAATCCAACCCCTCCATCCGAAAGAGGCAGCAGACGCGTCTGCTCAGGTGAGCTTAAAGCACCAACATTGGAATATGTTTGTCAACTATTTAGCCCCATCTGTATTGTGCAGAAAACGAGGCTTAACAACGACTAATGTCATCTGAAGGATAGGGGCAAGAGAAAACAAGACAACATGACATCATTACACCAGAATTTCTCTCACCCTCTGTTTCTGCTCCTCTGTGCGGACGTCACTGCGGACGTTGGCCCATGGGATGTCCTCGGGCCACCACACTGGCTTGCAGCTCTCCTTTCCCCAGCCAGGCTTCCCTCGGCCTGTCGAGTACTTCAGCATCTCTGGGATGAACGCTCGCAGCTGGGCCTGAAGCAAAGGGCAGATGCATGGAGTGAAGAGACGATACAGACGCCAAAACTCGAAAGTGGAAAGCTGCAGTGTCTCTGTCTCTCCCCACCTCTCGCACACTAACACATAAGCACACACGCCCTTGAGCAGGCAGCAGGAGGCGCCTATTGATCGGGTACCTGCTGCCGGTTGCTGAGGTGGTCATGGCCTACAAATAGAAACTGGCTTTCTAAAAAGGAGAACAACGCAATCACGTTTATTAACAGACCAATCTATGGCTGTGGCTCCAGTCTGATGTGTCAGACAGACACCATGGGAACATCAGGGGTGATCCAACACAGTTCCGCTGTCAGCCTGTCCTAGCAAAGGCTCCAGTACCCTCAGCATTGGTATTAACAAGGACAAGCTGGTCAATATTCTCAAAAAGAAAATCAATGTAGAATAAAAACATTAGATTCACTTTGATCACTAGTGACGTGTTCTACTTTATTGACTTGCGTATAGACTCAAGTTATTACTTCATTATTGTGGATTGACTGTATCAATGAGCGCTTGTCCACTATATTTGAGTGCACAATTCACAAACAGTGAAGTAAGAGAACCAAGCTTCTTTGGTGCGGGTCGTTAGAACTAAAAAAGCAACTGTAATTGTGGGCTGATTGCTTTGTCCTGGCGATAAGAGACCAGCACTCAAACAGCATGTCCATTCTTTATATTGCCTGTTATTGTCTCTAATAATAAAAGAGGAAATTTGGAGGCAGGGACAGGGGAATGTGTGGTGGTCTTGATTTAATCTGATTTGCTTGCTATTGATCACCCGTCAGTGTACATACTTCATGTGCGGCAGTGAGCGGCGTGCACATCCGCCCGCCGTCGCATCAACACTTCCAGAACAGGCACACACTCGCAACTCACTGACAGGCCAGGGTGGGGTTTAGTGCCAATGTCCTCAGTGTCCTGGTAATATGCAAGCATCACCGGGGGATTATATTGCACAATGAGGCACTGCAGCGTCTGCCTGCCTTGACATCACGGGCTAAATTTGGTTCCGGCAGAAATAAATCCCTCCTTCCTCCCCCCCCCCGGTACACCCCCTTTTCTAACTCACAATCGCAAACCACCTATACACAGTTACTCAGTGCATCACTCGCTCAGAGATATGACTAAATGGATCTTGATAGAAAATGGATGGTCAGTACTTTATCAGACCAGCTCTGGAAAAACATCCGGTGACTGCAGTAAAAGGGGCTTCACTTCAGCCAACACTTAGCACGCTGACAGAAGTCCTTGGATTAGCCCCGGAGAAAAGGACTTAGTAACAAAAAGATGCTTGAATTTCCACCTGTGGCGGGTCAATGTGTGGATGTATGTGGATGTATGTGTGCTTGGCCAGATGGCCTAATTACAGTGGCTAGTGAGTTAAGTGGCATGTTGTCGTAGCACCAACCACCCTACCCCCCCAATCCTAATCCTCCAAGCAATGGTCCAATCACCATTTAGAAAGGCGGCTATGTTGCTCGGCCCCTGGCCCTAACAAGGCTAGGGGGTAATTATGGGCTCAGGCTAGACCCGGGATCACCTGCTACAGATGCTCCAGTGCCAGGGCCTCTGCCTGTGTCACTAAACCTCACTTGGGATTTCTTCAGCGGTGCAAAGCCTACTGCAGATGTCTTCATAGAAGACAATACGGCCATCCTGATACAAGTCAGGAGCATTAAATCTGAATTAACTCCCTTTCATCGCCAAGTTCTCATTTTCATGCTTGTCATTAAGGCTGATTGACCTTTCCCAGAGGGCTCAGGACAACATCCTGTCTCCAAAACAGGGCACACACAAACCTCTAAAAACACCCACCTTCACACCTTTGGCATGGCCTAGCTGAGTGAGGCAACAGGTTACTCATGATAATCTCATCCTACAACCTCCAGAAAAACAAGCACCAACTAACACCTGCCCTCCGAGGACACACCTGGCCCTGGGATTGGCTACCATGCTCCCAGGGTTCTGGACCGTCTCTGAGGGCCACTGTCATGCTGGCTACTCTCAAGATGATCCAGAGAATGCGTCAGCAGCGCTGGGACGGCAGAGTAAACAAGCCGGGTTCCCTCGGGTGACGAAAGGACATAGGCCGCCAATGGTGTCAACATTGCAGTGAAAGGCCTACCAAGAGCAGTCACATCCTCTCAATGCTCATTGGTACCACAGCCTGTCTGGCAAAGAGTGGAGGCTTGGCTTGTCTTCAGATGCAGACACTACCCATGCATCAGACACCCTTCATGCCTGAATTACCTTGATGGAGTCACCATGGAAATGAATTATGACGCATTTTGGAAATAATTACTTCACGTGAATCAAACTCATCAAGTGACACTGGGTGGGATACGCGAAAACAGCCCAAACTGAGTGTTTGACCTTGATACATATAGCTAGCTAAGCTGTTGCTGACAACAGACATAAAACGGATTTGTTGCCAACTGGTGCCCTCTGCTGGGAACGCTGACATTGTGTTTGTGTCTCAGACACTACAGGGGAGTTTTTGATCTGTCAGTTTCTACAAAGGAGCATCTGTTTGTTGCTGGATATACACGGTTCTAGGCAGGTTTGGACCATAACAGTGGTATTGTATTGAGTATTGATCCTGACCTGGGTCATCTTGTCTACAGAGACAGGGATGCCATCAATGGTGAGGGGGGGCAGCTCTGAGGCCAGCTCTCCTCCAGGAGGGGCATGTTCAGCCAGAGCGTTCTCCAGATCCTCCAAAATCATGTTCTTATACTTCCTCACCTGGAGGACAGAAAGTCAGTGTTTCAGTTTAATGCCGGAACTACTTCTTAATTACTTTGCCAATTATTGGTTAAATCAACAGAAAATAAACTGACTCCATTTTGGATGATCATTTAATCATTTGAGTAAATATAGTAAAGTAAATATACCAAACATTTGCTGACAAACAAAAATACTTACTTGTCTTTCTCTGTTTCATAGCATTATACATTTAATATACTGCTTATTTTATGTGGTTGGTCACAGTTAGAAAGCTATTTTTAAGATCTCACATTGGACTGTGGTGTTTTGTAGTAATTTGTGATATGATGGACTGGAAAAAAAGAGATGTTACCGTATATATAATCTATTTAATATCTATCTTCTGTTAGAAAAGAACATTATAGATAATGAAAACAAAACCCACTGACTGTAACACTTACCACATTCTCCAGAGGAGCAGCACCAAACACCTTAAACACAGGGTTGGGTTTGGAGGGTGAGATACACAGTACTATGGCTTGTTGGCCCACTCTGGTGGTGTACTCATCCAGGGTGGCTCGCAGTTTCCTGTAAACACACACAGCATTTACCCCCTGGTTCAGAATAAAATCCATAAAGTACAACTGTGTCTGATAGTGAACAACGATCTCAGGTGCTGAAAGTGACCATTTTTTGTAATTTGAACTGTTGGGGGGAAAATACACGGCAGAGGTTTTGGGGAAAGTTGGTCTATTGGTGCTTTAAGCTCACCTGAGCAGACGAGTCTGCTGCCTCTTTCGGATGGAGGGGTTGGATTCAAAGATATGAGGCCTCTTTCTTTTCTTACCAGTTGCCACGGCAGCAGCAGCTGCCATGCCTACTGGTCCTGAGAGAGAAAGAGAGACAGAGAGTAGAGAGATCAAGTTTGACTGTTAGGAAAAGTAGAAGCTAGTAATCAGAATGAACAACGTTCTGCAAATTGTGTTTGAATGCTGTTTTTTCCTCTCTGATTTGAGCTTTTAATAATTATCTTGAATGTACTGCCTATGGTTATTATTCAACCTTTTTTTAAGGATGAAAGTGAGGCTAAAAATGCAGAGACAGAAGAGTGATTTCAGGAGCTTGACAGGAGTCAATACATTAGTGGCACTGCCTCCACAAAGAAGTCCTCTGGCTCCACCTGTTGTTCATTTAAAAGCATTACACTGAACTCAGTTTACTATGGCTGTTTTATTAGATTAGTAGAAATCATCAGAGATGCAAGATTAGGACATCAAACAAAGGAAACAAAGGCCAGTTCTGTTTGTTTTGAGCAGATGACCTTTTTAACACAAAGTCTGATGAAGCTTCACCAACTCATTGTAAATGATAAATTAAATCAACACAGCCAAAATGACAAAGAACCTCACAGAATATTCAGGTACTGCCAGACATTGGTTCAAAATACTCCCAAAGTGTTCTTGGATGTTTGTTATTAAATAAATATCTAAGTTAAAACCACCCAATGCTCAGTTTCTCCCTACTAAGGTAGAGTCTAGACAAACCTGCAGCAGCCAGGTGGGCGGTGACCTCATCAGTGCCAGCCGAGTTGAGGATGTCCGTGTCGTCATAAGGATCGTCGTCCGGTGAGGACGTCGAGTCTTCCTCAGCGCTCATCATGGATGTTTCAGTAAAAGTGGCCACATGTACCTGTGCACAATAGTGATCAAATGAGAATGGGTTTAAATTTATGAACAAAATATTATGGTGCTCATATCTGACAGAGGAGTTGTTGTTTCTGTTCTAGTCTAACAATATGACTAGCTGGTAAAATTGTTAAAACTTCTTGTGAATAATGGAATGACTCTTTATCCTTCATGGTTTCTGTTTAATTATTCTAAGTGCACTTGCTGGACCTGTTGACTGACGGCGCTGGCCTCGATGGTGGTCATGTGTTCTGTCTGGTGAACGATGTGCTCGTCCATTATCGGCCACCTGGTCTACACAGCTGGATCCACGGTAAAATGACTGCGGAGATGAGGAGGAATAGAAGAGATGCAGCATAAGATGACAGAAACAGTTTTTCACTTATATGGTGCCTGAGTAATCTCCATCTATTTGAATTATAGAGCTCGTAATGGAGTAACTCCTGCTGTACGGACTATTGATATACAGCTTAGCAGATGCATATTATGGCATGTACACAATGATGTACTGCAAACTGTCCTCTACATCACGCTGATCACAATAAAACTCTTATGATAAAAATGCAGTTTGTTGTTAATTAATCAGAAATACTGCCTGGTACCTTAACCAGGCCCTGCATGTATTTAGTATATTTATGTGAACTCAGGTGCACCACAGATGCAATTAATGGAAATGTTATGACCTTCAAACACAAGCAATTTAAGAAAAAACTGTGACCATGCACAGCTGTCACCATCATGCTTTATTTGCACATTAAATCCAGGTAGCTTCGTGCACAAGTTATCATTAATGTCCAAAAACAGTGCATATCAAGAGTGCACTGATTGTACCACTGCTACTCGGCCTCTAGGGGCTTCCTACTGTATAAATAGGGAGTTTCATTTTGAATGACATCTCTATAACCAAAGCATGAACATGTTTTATTTTTCCCATGTATTATTTGTTAAATCATGTCTTGCGAGAGATGGATTTGGAAGATATGCTTTTAACATATTAATAGATACTGCTTGGCACCATTTAGATACCCATAGTTTAAAATCCTGAAAGGTGATTTCTGAAAGAAAGTCTAAATGAAGTCACACTTTGAGGCAATGAGAGCCTGTACTCACTGGTGAATTGCATCATGCATGTGTGTGGAGTGATATTAAAGTCTGACAGAGGGGGGAATATCACACAATAAGGTTCAACTTTACACTTACATATACAATATGCTTTTGTTCACTTAGAAACCCATGACTCTATCAATATATGGTAGAAAAGCTTTTTGAGTCAAATTAATCACTGAGGCAGTTAAATGGGGATGACCTGCTAACTTGATACATGGTGGACAGCTCATTAAAATTGTGTATGTCCAATACTTTTTTACTTTGAAAGAGACTTGAACAGGACTGTTGTTACCCACCAATACAACTTTCTGCCATTAACTGCAGCCAGACAGGTTTATTTGCATCCAACATCCCCTGTAGCAACTACACGGACTGCAGCTGCAGAAAGGATCAATGAATGGGATGTCGGTGCACGACTCGACAATAACATTGATGTTTAATCATTTCCACGGCCTGCAATATGGCTAATTTCCACAGAACCTTGCAAGTAGAAACATTCAACTACCTGTATTAAATAAGCAACGTTATTGCTCAAGCGTAACAGTGGTGTAATGTTAATGTTTGCCGACTTGCCGGGTCGGTTTACACCGACTACCAAACTGAGCTAACTTAAGCTAGCAATGTCCTACATTTGGCTAATAAGCTAGCTAGCTAACCATTTGGCGGTGTTGCTTCGGTCATCTGAATGGACATTAACTTTGAACGCGAACAGCAGCAGTCTCTTGATGTTCGAACAGTGAACAGAAAATAATTCATTGTACAATGAAAGGTAAACCTTAGTAACGCAGCAGCTGGCATGAAACCCGCGCAATATGAAACAAAACAGAGCGCTACAACAGGCCCAGCGGCCTACGTCTCATCCACAGCTATTCTACTCTCTCCGAGCTTGTTGTCGATAAGCGCCTAGAACACGATTCCCAACAAAAGCCGTATTTGTATCATAACTCGGCTCCAGTCAACATCTAAACAATCTGCATCTTTCACCACAACGCTGCCGGGTTCGATGATGCGGCTGCGCCGGGGCTGAAATAAATGGAGATTGCGCGGTAGGGCACTAACCTCAGAGCGGCTGCGCTACTTCGGGCCTGCGCCGTACAGCGGGGATGGAGCCGAGCTCTAATGGAGGACAGAGGGGAGCCAGCAGCAAACACAGCTAACAGACCGCACACAACACTGATCTGCACTAGTGATGCCTTCAGGTACCCTTCCTGAGCGTCTATCTCCGTGCCTCTCAATGCATACAATCAGACGTGCATTTTGAAGCGCAATAGCACATATCAAAGTGGTTATTGTAGTAAATCGTATTATAATTACCACTTTTTGCCAATGGTTGTAAATCTTTAGCTGCAGTATGAACAAACTATTCTATGAAGTATCTGCAGTTGTTGTAAAACCAGTACAATATTTATACAGTAAAGAAATTTGTATTAGAAAAAGAAACATCGATCGATGAATGTAGGGAAAGGCACGTTTTTGTATAGTACACCGCATAAACGAAGACAATTTTACGTTTTTCATAATTAATTTAAAACACTGAAAATGTTAAAGAATGTTAATAAATAAAAAATGTTACAATGAAATTGCAAATAAAGCTAAAACAAATTACATTAACAATATATGCTATCGCGGTTTTCATGTTTTTATTGGCTACATTTTATTAGGAAACTTATATATCATTCTTTTTAGCGATTGAGCCTTTTTATTGAATCCATCATACACCGTTAAGTGTGGGCAACATTTCCGATAGTTCTTGAACGCCACACAAGACCGGACAAACCACGCCCTCTTTCTACTCACCCTGCTGCAGACCGTCAATGCAGAAGTTATCTGTTGCTCGGCTACAAACGCAAAGTTTTTTTTTTTTGCGAGGAGGTGGTGGAGACGGTGAGGATAGTTATGTGGTGTTAAAAAAAGATTCATGTCTTACTTTGGGAAAGCGTCACTGTCAACAAAGAACAACTGACGCTAGACCAAAACAAAGCTTTCCAATTTAACGTTACAGCAATTAGTAACACCTGTGTCGTTCAGGCACACTGGGGCTATTTTCTACACACTATTAAAACAAACGGTGCATAGACTAGGACACATGTATTAGAAGGAGTACATCTGTACATTTCCACAGGTGTTTTTATTGGACCTATTAGGCTTGTACAGACATGTATGGTCATGACATGTATTGTTTAACGAGGTATCATCTAATAAGCACACTCGGTTGTCAGTTTATTAGGTACACCTAGCTAAAACTAATGCAGTCTAATGCAACAGTCCTGCAATAAACTATGGGGTGGACCCATGAAAGTTATAATGTTCACTTACACGGAGAGACTTGTATTCAACTGTATCATCATGCTGGAGGCTGCAGTTTGTGGTGTACTATAAGTTGAATCAACACCTCTATAAATCAGATTGATCCAAAACTGAACATTAGAACCTTTAATGGAGGGACGATTCATTTCAGGACTGTTGTTCGACTGCATTCGTTTTAGCTAAGTGTACATAATAAACTGGCAACTGAGTGTATATGATAGTAAACTAACATGGAAGGTGACGAGGCTTTCATTTTTTAAGTGACCTAATTTTCTAACTTGTTTGAGATCCAAATAGATTACTAAATGTCAGAGATGTCAAAGACATTTGAAAAGTAAAAGTCTCTCAATCTCATTGCCAGTTAATTGCTACTCTGTAGCTTTTCAGTATTTACAAATGACTGAATTATACCTGACATGGGCCATTTTGGTCTGTCTTGTTGGCAGCACTTTAAGTTTAAAGTTTACTGGACTGCCCTGATGCTAAAAACCGTACATATTTTATACTCCAAACAGGTATAAGGGACATAAGATCTAATGGGCAACCTTCGGTGATGCTGCAAGGTGACAGCATCCATGGAAAAGCTGACTGAAAGGAGAGACAGGTGAGACCAGCAGCCACAACTTGAAACACACCTCAAGGCGGCAGCATTGCATTACAAATCACACTTGGAAATCCACCTCTCAAGTTTGTTGTAACAGGAGATGGCATTGAGGCATCATTGATGCGGCTCTCCGCAGGTGCCCTGGCGTGTATTCCAGATGATGGATGTTTTACATTAGTGTGTGGTGACAGCCGCTTATGTTTGTGTCTCACTAAATGTCAGCAAATATCATATTCACAAATCTGGCAGGAGAGCTGCAGACTGACTCCACATTTTACAGCTTCCATAGGATGCCATATAGATCAGTACAATGTCTCCTAATGCTACTTGATGGACAAACTATTGTCAGAAACAGATGATCAGATGGCTATACTTTACACTGTTGCTTACAGAACATAACATAAAGTTGTGGAGTTTCTTTAGCAAAAGTCCATCTTCTGGAAATATTGTTGTTTCTGCTTTTTATATTTAGCCATCTGATTCAGCTTGGTGACCATTTAAGGATTAAATGTGTTGGTAACTAACTTGCGTTCTGGCCTGTAGATCTGTAGATCTTAGCAGAGTTGTAGCTACTTAGAAGGTACTGAATTTGCATTTGTTTCATGTATTTCTCAAGGGCACCGCAGTGGAAGTAGGTAGATGATGGTGTGACGTAGATGGAGTGAAAAGCTGGGGCGTGTTAATGAACCATGGTCCTATTATTTGGTCCTATTCTGCTCTCTTCTCTGTGGGGCTGTGGTGGGGTATAGATAAGGCTTACAGCCTGTGGGTCTGGAATCAATAATGGATGTAATTGGTGAGGTGGAAGTGAGGATAATTGAAGTTAATTGTGTGGACTGTCACACACCTTGGACAGAGGTCAAGACAACGAAGAGTAGTAGACGGTGGGGATGGGAAAGAAAAGGATTTCCTGGTCTTCCTATACCTCCTGTACAAAACATGTCTATGGGGGGGGGGGTTCCTCACACCAGGATGCAAAAAGTTGAAATTGAAAAGAGAAATTGGCGATGACGAAGACATTCAGCTAGCTCTTTTGCCTTTTCTGTCCCATTAGTATAAAGCAGACCAGCTAGTTAACACGAGCCTGTTTTGTACAGTTTACAGATGTCCAATTACATGATGAGTTGCTACCATTTGGTGCCGCAGGTGTTGCCTTGTGTTACATTAATTTTAAAGCTGGTCTGTAGTTTGTAATTACATCTGAATTAAGTCTCTTGAGTTCACAGTTAATCTTCAGTCCAAAACAAATCCTTAATATTTTTCTTATCACCTCCAGTCACTTTTTAAACAGTTTTGCCTGCTACAAAATCATGTGGCCAATCCATTTATGCGTGCTGTTTTTGCAAACCATGTTATTGTGCTGCTGGCCACGAAGGAGTCACATTGTAGCAGTTGTTGAATACCTGCCTTGCTTAAGGACACCTCAACAGTGGTGCATATGGGAGTGTGGAGTTTAATGCATTCACTTGTTTGTCCAAAACATTTAAGCCAGTCAACATTAAAACAGGCAACTGAATCTATAGCCACTGGGGTGCAACAGCTTTAAGTCAGAGTAACAGTAACTGGCATTCTTTTGGTAATGTCAGCCTGCGTTAGGTCAATGCTGTGTGTACCATCCAAAGAATACTGATGGAGTAAAAAAGTACATTCCTTTCCACAAGGACTTTCCAGGAGTACATAAGTAGGGTATAACAGGTGAAATATTCTGCATGATCAGCAGGGGGCACTGCAGTACCATGCATTCAGCCAAAACTAACCTGCTGTAGAATCTTTATTGCTGCTCTGTAAAGTCATGCCCACTGAATGATATGACACATTCATTCATATTTCACTCAGAGAACCCTCAGAAATGACTTCCATCTAGTATCTTGGAACACAATTAATTTAAGATATATGCCATGTTATCTTGCGGTAGATTAGATCGAATTTAAGGGTGTATTTTGCAGTTAAATTTACTTTCAGTTGCAGAAAGTACATTAGTACAAAAGTACAAAGTACAGTGTCGCATTGTACACTGTATGAGAGTAACCTAAAGTTAGGATGTAGTAAGTCAAATTAGACTTAAGTGCTGAGCACTCAAGGTAGCCTATTCCAAACACCAAAGTTTGAAAATGTTTTTCAATAATTTGCTCAAATGTGTACTAGAGGCAAAAAAGTATTTTTAAGACACATCACCATCTTGTGATAGCTTACATTATGCAACTCTGCAGCAACTTGGTAAACAAAAGTCTACTGCGCAAACTTAGTGATAAAACAGTTTCTTAATTACCTTAAGTACTTTCTTTAGCATAGATTTAGTCTTAACCAATCATCATAGTGCCTACAAAGAACATGTAAATATTTCTAGAAGTACACAAGGACTACATAGGTGAATGTAAGCAGTGGTTAGATTTACAAACTAAAGCGTGAGGCATTTTAGCTGAGTAGGTGTAAATGCATTGATAATACATCAATCACCCACTTTGATATCGCAGCCTAGGGTTTCCAGGTGATCACACACCTTCACAGCTCTCCTGTCATTGTTTAACTCAGAAGTAGCCGCTTCAGCATTCCTCCTTGTAGATCCAACTCCCTGGAGGATTCGGCGAAGAATGTTGTCTTTTTGCAGTATAAGTGGATGGTGGATTGGATGTGCTCCTGTTATTTCAATTAACTTACCATACATGGAAACCAATAAGGCACTTAGTATTGATTCCATATTTTGGCTCTAGTTTTCTGTGTTTACCTGCTGGATCACACATGTTTCTTCATGTTTCAGCCCACTCGAAGCTCTCCCACTCTCCCTCTATCTTTTCTGTAACTTATTATCTGTCCTTTCACAATGAGCTGTATTTTTTGAGTAAGGTACAAATGCAAGAGTAAATGCAAGAATTTGAAAGGGAGTGAGTACACAACTGTATATGACTTGAAGAGAGGAGGGAGAGTAGTGTTTTCATTAAAGATAATCACGTCAAGGCTGTGCCTTTATTCTCCAAGCAGAGCCTGTTGTCAATAGAAACGGGAGTGTAGAGAGGATGATAATAAAGGGCAAGAAAAACCGGATAAAGGGAAGACGGAGTGAAACTACTTTCAGTGATCTGTCTCTTTATCAAGTGCCTGTCTTATTGCTCCTTCACGATGTGTTCTCATGCCTAATTGGAAATGTAGTGTAGGTAATGAACCTGTTTATAGACTCATTATTACAATATTCAGCATCAACACAAGGTATTGTGGACATCCAGGACAGGAGCTGTGGAGAGGAGAGAGGAGAATAGAAGGAAATGAAATACATGAAGATGGACAAAAGAGATTCATGGACAGGAAAATATCATTGTCATGAATCTGCAAACTTTGATGTAAAAAGACATATTGCAGGTGTACTTCGATGTCTCTTCACACATTCTGATTGTTGTGACCAAGATAATTGGACCCTTGTCGGCTTGTGTTGTGCCATGAATTCCTGTTTAACACCTGCCAAACAGGGGAGTTTATCCTCGTAAAGCCATGCTGCTGTACATCTTGCAAGCCCTGATTTCTACTGCAAGATTAAACACCATGAGCAAAGCAGAAATTGTGAGCTAGTGTTGCTAGGCTAAAGACGCACCTTTTATAAAAGCCACTACTAGATATCAAGATAGGTGCAATTTAAACTGCAAGGACCGGCAACAAGAGAGAAAATATACGCCAGAAGATTTGAGCGATTATTGTCACTCCCCAATCTGTGCTGAGTTTAGTGTATGCTTGCAGGGAGTGACATGATCAGATTATCACAAGGATGATGTTTTATTATTATTATTATTATTATTATTATTATTATTCATGTATTATTATTTTTATTATTATTATTTTAGCACATTTGGTGGTTAAATCCTGGCTAGCTAGCAACACTTATGGTTAGCAAAATAGAGGGGATACAGGAACAATCAGCAGCTGTAAAGTTTGTGTCTTTATCTATATTAGGTAGTTATTGTTTCTGACTCTACCCTTGTTGCCTGGCAGCACATCTGCACAATCACAAGGGTCTCCAGAGCTTGAGCAGTACGTTTTCAACCCAACCAGTTAGATTTTTCACTTGCTGCAGGAGTCTGGTAAGCCCAATTCCATTTACGGAAGAAATACTCGGCATACAAATTCTATTAGTTACAAACTGTGCACTAACACCATGACCTGAATTCTTGTCAAGATGGAATATAACACATGGTAATAGATTCACCTGTTTTAAGCCAAATAACCTTGGAAGAAGTGCATATTTTGACACCAGTGACTCATACTTAATGGAACAATGTTTTCTCTTTTGATTTAATGAGCTTCATTAAGTTCTGACTCAATACTCTTCTGAGTTTTGGGTGGGTTTTTTCCCAATGCTAATTCTCTAACAGGGACTAGTGTTCTCATGCTGGTGGACTGCATCGTTAGATTCTTCATGAACACGTGTGTGGTCCATAGTAAAGACTGGTTATCGTGTCTCACTAGATGTGTCACAATGCAATTCAGCACTTTACTCCACTCTTTCTTGACAGAGAAACTTTGGTCATCAAAATAGTCTTTCTTGTGTTTACAGTATCTCCTCAGCCCTTCGTCCTTACAGTCAAGTCTCTTTACACCACAACCAATGGCATTATCTCAGCCAAGATTCCCTGATGCTGATCCATTTGAAGCTGGAGGAAAAAGAGCTGACGAGAGACGAAAAGTAACTCTGTTTTTAAAGGCCAGCCACTTTCACTGTGTGTGCACGCACTTGTGCTGTCCTCTCTCTAATTGAACAGCTGTGGCTACGTGTTTTGCCTCCTTAAAACCCCCATTGATCCCATGGCTGTTTCACAAGAGGCCTTATTGCGTTGCTTGTACTCTCCGTTCCAGCCGTCCACCTCTGAAGAGGAGAGAAGGAAATGGTGGGAATTGTGATTGCAGAGTGAGGGAGAATAGAAGAATTGCATAGAGTGGGGGAAGCAAGTGGAGGAGAGAGAAGGATAGATGAAGATAGCTATGGGAATATATGTTCAAGAAGATGGGTGTTTTTTGTCACTTTATGAATCCCAATCCTTGATGAAAAATTATATTATTTATTAAAAGTCATATTATAGAGACCAAATCTTTCTTCAGGAACCTACTTGATACAATTTACAGGAATCAATAAATCGATACCGGCACAAATTCATCGCTAAAGACTTCCAATGACACATGCAGCATGCAGAAAAATGTCCCACAGTTTGCAGTTATTAAAATGTAAATGTTACCACATTATTGAATGTTGAATTCAGTGACAGTAATATAGGCTGAGTGGAGTACATTAATGTTTTCTCATCTAAACTATATAATTGTGGCCCTCCCTGGGTGTCTGCATAATCTCATAGTCTGGGTTTGAATCTGGCCAAGGACCTTTTGTCACACCTCTTGCTCTCATCTTGCTTGTGCCTTTTTATAAAAGCAAAAACCTTTAAAAAAATTAAATAAAACTGTAATTGCCTTTAGCTGTGGGCTAAGGTCACATAATGTGGTACTTTCAAACTTGGCTGGCTTTGAATGCAACCTTAAACAAATTTTCAAGGGAAGAAACTTGGGTAAGTCTTGGTTAACAGAATTCCATCTATTTTATAGTCGATGCAACGATGGAATCCTGCCAAACATCCCAGACCTGAGTTCCTCTTTTTCTCTAATATTATACAAACTTTGACCTTTCTTCCTCCAGGACTCTTCTTGGGGTTGTGAGCCAGGGTCAAGGCCATTAAACCTGACTTAATAAGCTGCTGAGCCCCCTTCTGCCCAGCCCCCACAGTTCCGTGGGAGGTCTGAGGGTCCACATTCAGCAAACAGTCTGGTCCCGTCAGCAACCTTCAGACATGGTTCGAACAATGCGCCTGTGTAGCACTTTTATCTTCATCATGAATGATACTTGCGGAAACATTGCGATCCCTATTGATTTGTAGTTATATACTTGAAACATCTTTTTTTACTTATTTAAAAACTTTTTCTCACTGGAACATTTGTAGCCACTCATGTAGACAGCACAGGAATTTGAAGGAAATAAGGCAACACATTGAGCATGTTGAAGGTCTACAAAGAATAGATTTTAGATTTTAGCTTTTCCTGGTGGCACAAACGATTAGTTGTCTTTCTCATCTTGGTTTGTCCAACTCTCATCACTTTCAGGATATCCAAGCACTTCTGTATAATTAGTGTTTGACCTATTTTTGCCAATAAAATGGGAGTTCAGAAAACCTGCTGCGTTTATAATAATCTTTTTGGTTCTTCTAATTGTTTGTCCTCTCCTTTCCATACCAGTCTTGTCGCTTTAGGTTTTTTCAGCAGGTGTATGCCAGCAAACAGTGGCAGCATTGTACAACCTGCAGCCTAATTGGAATACGTAAACAAATCATGAAAAAAATATCATTATTGAGGTTTTTATTATGATGTGGTTTAGAGATCGTTTCAGTCTTCCTGTAAGCCAGATGGGAGCGTAGAGGGTTGAGAATATTGGCTGGTAAATTTGCTTTGGAGCAGACTTTAGTGTTCTTAGGGATGTTAATTGAGAATGTGTCATTAACTTCTGTAACTTCTGCACCTATAAAATGTCTGGTGTGAGAGATCATACCTTTCTGAGTAGATTATGTTTATTACAGTGTTGCATTTCTTAGCCTCTCATGTTTTATAGATGTGCTTGAATATACTCATTTGTATCTCTAGAAATTGCGGGTACTTTGTGCAGCTACCTGCATTAATGGACCAATAACCTCCACTTAAAGAAATATTGTGTACTCTTTTAACTTTAGATTAATGCTTTGAGTCTGAATAAAATTCATTATGCACTGTAAATGTTACTGTCACCAGTGTTATGAAAACACTTGATCAACATTAGCATTGCAAATGACAAAAACTCTAATGCATTGATCCCCTTCCTACATGTTTAGCACTGCAGTTTGTTCTACAGTGTCTTACTCTTGCGAGTCAATGCATTTTTAATGTGGACTTATTTTCAGCTGAATAATTTAGTGCATGGTCAGCAGCAGGGGTGATCAAGCATCTATCGGATGGGTAGAAAGAGCACCGGAAGTTTGAATGGCGTGAAAATGCATATTGTAGCAGTATGTGTACTATGGGTCGAGTCTATACAGAGTCATTTTGGAGTCTTACCATGTATCAATAGCTGGGGGCAGTATAATCATTGGAAATGGGAAGTTTTTCTATTTATTGTAAATGATAAAAATGTTGGCCTAAATAACTGTACTAACTAGTGATTTAGGCAGGTCCCTAGACTTCTGAATGCTGGGGGTGGACGGCACACTTGACATGAAAGTTTAGGTTGTTGGATATTTTTTTTTTGTCCAAAGTTTTTCCAGATTGCCCAGATTGTAGGATATAAAACCCATGCTTAAATACCTGCCCCCAGTAGTCATTTATCTGGTATGTGTATGTCTTCTGATGGATGCTGTGGCATAGTGCTGCTGTCAGTATGCTTTGGCCTTTTTAAAGGGATGAAGGGAGAGTAACACAGCAAAACCAGCAAACTTGTTCAATATATCCCTGTGATTTAAGACTTCATCAGAGGGTTTCATCAGAATATTTACCTAGACTTAACTGAATTATACTGTGGTTATTAGTCAACAACACACTGTATAGGCACATATTCAGCTTAATCTTGTGTTACCTTGCGTCCAAATCTCATAAGATGTATGAAAAGGAATTAGAGTCAGCCTTTTTAAGAGCTCAACCCAGTTATTGCAGTGATGCAGTGGTTGTTGCACATGTCGTGTGATGCCTCAGCTAATACAAAACTAATGTCTGTATTATGTGGTTTAATGGCATTAAATATTCAGCTGCAATGTACAAATAGTGTGGGCTGGTTTATTTTCTCTGACCCAGCCCCCTTCCCAGCACACAGACAGGACTGTATTCATTTGTTTTATTGCATTAGAGCATTATGTAAATATGTACATTACCAGTCTCTGGAGGGAGAGTGCACCGACGGGGCCGAATAGAGCATCCAAAGAGGGCAATTTAACAGCCAGCGATGAATGCGTGGTAACATATGTCAGCTTGTCTCACACACACACACACGCACACGCACAGTTGACATCGACATCATCATGCAGGAGAGTGAGCAGACCCATCTGCGCCAGGGGTAGACCCGGGCATCCGGGGGGCTCCATCTCTTTCATTTACCATGGCTGGGTGCTGAGTATGAACGCAAGGTTTGTGAATGGCCTGTTATTAATGAGGCCTCATTCGATGCAAACAGACACCCAGGGCTGCTGCTTAGCGCCGTGGCCTCAGCCAACGTGAATAACAAAAGGCAGAGTGGGATCATTAGGCCCCCGGACGCCCAAGGGGTCCGCCACTTTAATCACGTTTGCGTAATGAATGCAGCTGCTGTGAATCACTGCTTATTCATAATGTCTCCAAAATGCAGTTGTAATGTGGTATTAATGTTTCTATTGCCTGGCCAGAGGTGGTGTGTGTGTCTGTGTGTATGTAATTGAAGAAATTGAGAAGGTGTCAACCTTTATTACTTATGGACAGTGGCCCCTGTGCTGGTTGAATACTGTGACAATGTTATGACAAGGCCTAAGGTCATGTTAGATTGATCATCACCCTGGGACTTATTCATTTTGCCATCATGAGTATGAGAGATAAAAATGTACAAAACTCCTGAGCATCTGTGATAGTAAAATGCTGTGACATGTTAGCGTATGACTGTAGGCTCACAGAATAAAATGTAACAGTTAAGTGACCTCTAGATATGGCTCTAGATATGTTGTAGTTAGACATAATAGGTTCCTAATGTTATTTTTGCATTGTTGTTTTTAAGTCTTACTGAATCTGAATTGATTTTCAACTTACATACTTTAAGAGTAATTTCTTATTCCAGACATAATTAATTAACAAATTAATCCTGACACTTAAAAGTGTAATGAATTGTACAAGATTCCAACAGACTGATGATTAGTGTGTTGAATTTGCTTAGGTCCACAAAAAATTGAATGTTGCCTTAGAATACCACCCCGTTTCCTCTTTTGGCCATCGTGCCACTCTACGGGGTCTGTGTACCTAAGAGCACTACAGCTCATGTCAAATGCTAAGATTTGTATCCTAATGTGTAGAGTTGATGGCTGGGTTTGTCTGCTTTTATGTAACCTCCCTGAAGCATGTCTGATCAGGTGCCAAATGAGTGACCTTTTTCCATTTGTCTTCCTCAGAGGGGGCTGTGCCAGCTCCAAGTGTTTCCCCCCAGCTGTTGGGCTTAATAAAGCGCCACTGGAAAACAGCATGTCACTCTCTCGTCTTTTTGATGTTCTCACTTTGCCTTTGTACTAGACGGAGTGACAGCGGGCGCCCCTACATGCCAACAAGTCTCGAATAATCTAAATTAAAATGGCTAATCTTGTTATTAGGCCAGCCCTGTTTGGCCACATGCACTTGCAACGCATCTGTCTCCCAGCCTCTCCTTGTCTTTCTCTTTATGGTTATCAGTGGAGTATAATTGTGCCAAAGGGATTTGGTGCAATTGTGTGCTGCACTTGAACAATGTACATTAGTTTTTAGAGGATAGTGTTGATCACTGTCTCCTTTGAGGCCATTGTAAATCTGCTTTCTATCCGTGCCAAGGCATCTGCCTTCTCACTATTACAAGTTAAAATGAATCCCCAAAAGGAGGCTTAGTCTTAAATAAATCAGATTTGCTTTGAGTCCTCAAATACATCTGGACTGTCTAAAGGAGAGAGAGCAAAGGCCGCTGTCCCAAATGCAAGCTTTTGTTAACCCCAGGTCTGTTTCATGCAGACAAGGGTCACAAGTTTAAAGACCCCTGCTGCATTTTGTATCTAGATTTCAGACTATTTGCATATGCATAGAATGAATCATTGTTGTCATTTTAATGAAGGGGGAAAACACCCTCACAGGCAAATACCACAAAAAGAGACAATTTTGATGGCAGACATGCCTTCATGATCAGCTTTAATAGGCTATTTTACTGGGGAGCCACATCGAAGTGGAGCGCATTAAGAAACAGCTTAAAGTGGTTCATAAACTGCTTGGATCCTCAAATGCTCACTGTCATCATCATCATTATCCCAGACAGACAAAAAGCATTCCATCTTGAGTATTTTCTGCCATCATCGTCTCCCCTCACCCCTCCACTCCATCATTTTAGATTTGAAGCTGGTTGTGATGCTGATCTGGTTAGTGTGTTAATGGATCTAGATGTTTGTTTTTTTTGTCTTGTTTTGCTTGAAAGAAAGCTTCCTTTGGCAAACTAGCCGACTGTCAGACATAGTAGACATGGTAGATATGGTCTGTCTGTGCTAGACTCTGACCAGTGAGACTCATTGATCTTAATGCTATCTCGTCACCCTATCCTTATCAATTTAAATCCATTCTCCAGAAAAACTGGAACATTGATTTGTTATTGTAAAATCATTGGTTAAGTCCCAAGCACCCTTTACCCTCACCAAGCCAGGCAGGTACAATAGAAGGCACTTGTAACCATGTCTTTACAAAATACTTTATGGTGTTGCTGCTGAACAATAAACTTTGCTTTTAGCTCTGTTTCTGTCTCCAAATTGCAACATGGATAGATTGATTGATAGATAGATAGATAGACTATGTAAAATAATCAGCATAACAAGAAAATACAATTAACAAATAGAGATTTTGGTGTGTGTGTGTGTGTGTGTGTGTGTGTGTGTGTGCCACAAATGCCACACATTTTTTTATTATTACATAAATACAACTTCTCAAACCTGAAAAATTGCTGGACAACTAAATAGCTAAATATTGGACAAATCATAGTGGCAACAATCTGAGAGAAGCCTGCAAGCCAAAAATCCAGCACATTCCTGTGTCAACTCACTTCATCATTCACTGCTTTCAACAGAATGCAGATTCCACAAACGTCTTTGTCTTTCTCAGACATTTCTGTTTGTGCTGTCGTCAACCGTCTGTCCTCAGCTTATTTAGAACAAAACACAAAAAGAAGCAATGTGAATAATGTTGCATTACCATTTGTTAGGTCAGAGGTGGGGGAAAGCTGAGACATGGCTCCTTGGCAGCACTAGTGGAGCAGATTTAGTTTTAAGACAAGCGGATCTATGGGGGTGGAGGGGGAGCAATAAGTGGCATCCACTGAGGCCAATAAGGTATCTTGGTACCATGGGCAGTGCCTGTGGGTAAAACCTCTGTCCTTGCCATTGAAAATGTAATTCATGAGAGACTAAACGCTAACAGGCTGATGTTATTTTTTTAATGACCATACAAGTCCATACTGTATTTTTCTTGGTACATATCGCCTGCTTATTATGAGCTCCATATCCCCGTGCTTTCGCTCTTGCTGCGACGACATAGCACTGTTGCAAACACACACTAGTTTCAGACCTATGAATCGTGCCCACATCTCAGATTATTTCAACAATTGAAATAAATGATAAAGTTCAGTGCAATTGCAATAAAGTGCAATTCAGTCTAATTGTTAGGATCAATCACACAGTAATGAACACAATAATGAGTTATGAATGTAAAGCTTTGGGTTATAAGCAAGCTGTTATTACTCTTGAGGTTTATTGCTGGTTTATGGAGTTCAATGATCAATACTTTGCTAACTGGTGAGTGATGCCGGCAATTTATGTACGCATTACAAGGGCCAATTAGTGTGGTTCAGGTCTGATAGAGGTCGCAGACTGATTTGGATGGCAAATGAATGATTTTTTTGAATGATTAATCAGAGAAGGTCACGAACACGCGAATGGCTAGCAATTCACCGGTGTGCATAGAGCATGTTGCCATGTCCTTTGATGTTGTGCAGCTGATTTAATTTGATTGATGAAATCCTGAATTAATTCATACAGGTGTGTTGTTGCACTAGGCTTCTGATATTAGTGTTTTTTAAAGGCAAAGTGCATGGATTTCATATAGGCTGCCAGCATTAAAGGTTAGTGGGGTCTCCACTGTATGTAGGCCAACAAGCCTTCATGTTCTTAGTCTGATGGTTGATGGCAACCTCACCTCTTAAATCCTCCTCTGATAGATGAACACTGCAGCGATGAAGTGGACATTAGAGAAACTGGAGCTTGTGTGTTTCTGTGCATGTTTGGATATTCCTCACTTATCTGCAGTTGTGTCTGAATGCAGACTTTTCACATGTTTATATAAAATGTAATGATTATATGAAAATTAAAAATGTGTGGGAACTCACACATTTTTTGGTGTATTTGAAGAATACAAGCTTCAGGAGATTAATTATCTTTAGTTCGGGCGAGGCAGTACCTAGTTTATACTATAGTGTTAGAGCATCTATGAAAAGACAAAGGAAAAACAATACCACAGAGACAGTAAGCCTTGGGAAATATAATGAATTTTGTGCCTCAGGAATGAACAGACTGAACCACCAAGTGTTTACAAATCGGAACAAATGGGACAATTTTAGTTTTAGGCAGTTTCACATACTTTGCTATCTAACATTTGGGTCATTAGGTAGTTGTATGACCTGAGTTTGTCTTCTGTAAGGAATTACCATACAGATAGCCAAAACTCTTTTCGCTGATAATACAATGCATGATTTGAAGGAAAAGCATGTCCTTTCGTGCACTTCCTATTAGCTAAAGAGAAATGGTATACCAATGTAACAATGCACGTGACATTTTAGCTAGGCTCAACATGTTATTAACTGAACCCAGATAATCAACCATTGTAGTATGCCTACTTTCCTGAAAGTTGTGAGCGGCTGAGTTTAAACAGTCAATCTTATTTTGTCCCTCAACTCATTTGCATGTTCATTTGCATTTTACAGATGCCACATTTTCATTTACACTCTGTACTTCGACGTTAATCTCCACAGGGCTCGGAATGAGATAGCTACATCAGGCTTGCTTCAAAGATGGCAGTAGGTAAGTGTGGCTACCTGAATGAGAATGTTCATGAAACTCCATGACTTTCCATGTTAAACAAATACATGCCATTATAAATGTGTGTAATGATGGCACATCTGAAGCTTTAATGTTTTTGGTAATCAACAGTAACAACCACCTTTGTGTGCCAGGTAAAATGCTAATAGTATAGTGTGCAAAGGAAATGACGAGCACACAGAGGCAATTATGCATAATTCAATTTTTTCCTCTATAAATAGACTTTACCATCTGCTGGGCCCTTGGAATGAATCCCCATGTACAGTATTTTGTTCTTAAATATCATCAGCCAGGAGAATGTGCCTTGTTAATTTTCTAATCCAACTGTTGTTAATTGGTAACTAAATGAGTGACTTGACCTTTGTTTAAACCTACGTGTTGGTACAGTACCTGCGGGCATGTCGGTGTCCGTAAGAGTGAGCGAAAAAAGGAATGAGACGTGAGAAAATGACTGATGTCAAGGTATAGAAGAGGCTAAGATGAGGAGAAATGGAGGGAGAGGGCAACTTTTCACTTGGCCCCCATCCAGCTCACATATCAGCTGTCTGAGCTTTTTCAAAGGCAATTTATTTTTAGATATTTCAAAAACTCATTTGAAGGCGATTTTCACTCTATGGCTGCAGCCATCGCCTTCAGCCTCCTCCCTCTGCGCCAGTCTTACCCCCCTCTCATGTGGCACCCGATGTGTCACAGAGCCCGTTCCTTGGCAGTCAGCACAGTTTTGATTTAATTCTGAGGGCCATCTGTAATCCCCTGCAGGACACAGAGGCCCGTAGCCCCACACCTCTCTATCTCACTCTCTATCTGCCTTTCTTTTCCTCTGCTCTCTCTGGACCAAACCTATTCTTTCTTCTTCACTATCAGCAGCCCCCCCCCTCACCACCACCTAGCTACTCCCTGACTCTGTCGCCCCGCTGTGGGACTGTCAACACATCTTATACATGCAGGGATAATGGGATTGCAGAACACCAAAGACTTACTGCAGGTATTCATAGAAAAAATATGTTAAACTGAAAACCATTACGTCATATAGAATCCATTGATCCATCAGTGTTGTTGCTTGTAATATCAGGTCATAATTCATTGAACACTCCAAGGACTCATCATGCTCTAATGCAGATACACTCTATCGTTAAGCTGTATCATCATTGAGATGCATATTAAAGGCAATGTTTCCCATATCATTTTGGCGATTAACCCAAATAGATTTCTTGATATTTTTGTATTTGTATTATTTCTGCCATGTCTTTTTGGGTATGGATTGACTGAAAAGTTTGCCAGAATGATGGATTCATGTGCAGATGTGTAATCTGAAAATACTCTTTTCTACTTAGAGGTTAACTTGGGAATGCAATGTTGTAAGCTTTTCACCGGCACATAACTAACCCCAACCCTACCACCACAAATTAGATTCTGCAGTCCTGTGCTTAAAACTTTAGTTTGTGCCTTTACCACTTTGGTGATTCTTTGTCTAGTCCTTTGGTCTGTTAAACCCTGGCTGTGGATCTGTCTTCATCAGTTTGAATCAAAAAGCATTATTTAAACAGTGCTTATAAAATATGAGCCTTGCACTTTACTCCGTTCAATCTGATTAACATGGATGTCACAAAGTGCTGTCCCATTCCTTCTACAGTATTTGGAGCCCTTGCACCCTTTTGAGGCTGCTTGCTGTACCCCTTCAACCACAACAGATTGCAATATTTTTGATACAAGTATCAAAGTATCAAGTATGCTGTGGCCGTGGCTATTCAGAGAACCACACCATCTACCAATGATGTTTCCTAACCATTGTGTCATCTTTTGATGACGATTGGTGCCTTGGGAAAATGCTGAAATAGGAGTTCCTGGTGCTTGAAACATGAATGTCAGTGTTCTGAACTCAAACAGAAGTTTAGAAAGCACATATCTTCTACTGAAAAGTTACACTAGCCTGGTGGAAATATCTTTCCTGGACATTGCTCTTCACAGGCTGATTGGAAGTTACCCTGTGAGTGTCTGGCTGTCAGGGTAAAGCAGTTTGGCGGTCGGTTGACTCTGTAAGCTCTGGTCAGAGATAAGCACCTGGCTGGAGAGCTTTTCCATTTCCTCCCAAAGCACCCAATCAAGTAGTGGCTGCAACTCAGCACTAAAGAGACCTAAATACTTCTCACTCTTCCTGTCTCCCTCTCCCCTGTAGAAGTCTTTCTGACCCTCACTGTCTTTCCAGTCCTTTCAATCACTCTTCAAACTCTTATTCAGAGTATCTCTCGGCCTGTCTCACTCTCGCCCCAGAGGGGCCCCAGAGGGGCAAGAGTGGGGCAACCTCATTCAATATTGTGCCTTTTTAGAGGTCACGTTGTCACTGTCAAATATTTTATCATTTCACCAATACTCAACTTTCCAGTGCCTTTTAGTAGTCTGAAAATGTCAAGTTTATGACAAGACGGACCAATTTAATCCCACTTGTGGAGATTGTGGATATCTGCCCAGTTTTGGCTGACTGTTGAAGTGGTAGCTAGGGGTTGTGACACCATTGTGTGTGTTAATTAGACTGATCAAGGGGCCACAGTGCCTGTAATCCTTCAAACCCTGATTCAGGCAGAAATGTCTTTTTGTTATCCTTGTGAAATTGTGCCCTTATCACTTTCTGCATAGTGGTAGTTTAGTTGTGTTTTTTTTTACTAATAAGAACATACTTGTAAAGGACATTCTTTTTGTTTTACAAATGGGAAGACAAATATGACACATGCACAAGTTTACCAATAATGATCCACTAGCTTGTGAGAGTTTGTAATTGTAACAAACCCATTTGTAACTTCTATAAATAGAAAAAGTAGGTGAGTTAGAGGAGGATTTTGAGACTTTGAGCTAATTGAGATATGGATTATGCAGAAGCTGCTCCAGCTCGATAACAGTCAGATGGCTGTTATTTTGAAATGCCATCGTGTTTTTAAGATATATTTGGCCTTTACAGGTAATTGCACTGAATGAATTCATGAATGGGAAGAAGTCCTCAGATGAGATGTTTTTCTTCTAGTCTTGTTGATATTCAATGTTAACTATATATCCTTCTCATAAACCATAATGCCTACTGAACCTTAAAGCCC
>JAVQJD010016756.1:0-31530 GCA_036023655.1 Nannoperca australis | reverse complement strand
CACACACACACACACACACACACACACACACACACACACACGGCAGCTGCGCAACATCCCTCACCGGGAAGTTTGAGTTTCCGACAGCAGGAGTTGCAGTGGTGTTTTGCTCGGAAGTTCCTAATGGCATCATCCCCCAGGTTGGCAGGTCCAAATATCATATCATAAGATCTGCAAGGGTCACACAGTGCGTATTTGGTGCAATATTACCAGAAAAAGTAATATTTGTAATATTTACAATAATAAATTACTTTAATGATTATCAAAATGTTACTGTCAACTAATCAATTCTTTGTTTCAGCTTTACAGTACTGAGGCTTGAGTGAGAAATCAAGAGAGCTCTTACCCCTTCTCACCACTCTTAATAACGGATGGATCTGTCAGAATCTCCCCAACACCTACACACACACACACACACACACACACACACACGCGCTTTATTATCATATTAACTATAAAACAACATCAATATAACTCTGCTAGTTACACAGGTAGTCAGTGGAGAACACGTCAACCTCATTACTACATGAACAACAAGCCCTTTGTTCACTTTCCCCATCTTCATTACTGATTCATGTTTAATCCGTGTCACAAAGTGCCGTTTTAAACAGTCTTTAGTAAATGAACTTGACCGCATGTTAAGGGGCACAGCGGTGATGACGTGTTAAGCACGCTGAGAGTTTTTACCCTGCAGGTCGAGCACCAGCAGCTCTCCGCGGGTGTACTCGTAGGTCCAGTGGCTGAAAGCCAGCATGGTTTCCTCCAGGAGGTTGGTGGGGACGATCTCGTCTCCGTTGTTGTTGTTGAACTTCCTGAACTCCCCGGTAATGCACTCCTCTATAGCAAACCACTGTCCGGCAGAATGACAGTAGAGCAGGAACACTTCCAGGAACCTGAACACACAAAAGGACACTTCAGAAAATAAAAATCGCAATGAAGAACAAATTCTGACCTTTAAAAAAAAACTGTACTGCATCTAAAGTGACGCTACCTATCGTGCAATTAGAATTCTGGAAAAGGAAATATGAATTATTACTTTGAAAACATAATGATCGAACTCCTTACGTTTAGAAATATCTTGATCTCGTACAGCAATAGTTTGACATTATGGGAAATATGCTCAACTGCTTTCTTGTTAGATGAGACATTGATACCACTTTCATGTCCGTCTGTTCAACATGAGGCTGCGGCCGGCTTTCAGTTAGCTTAGCACAAAGAACAATGGCATCGCAGTGAGAGCCGCTGGGTGAAGTAAGCATTTGCATTGACAGGAAATCACCGGTCACACAGCCTCGCTGAAATTACTTGAAATGCCAAACCACAAAGACATATGCAAAATTTTAACTTGACTGTGCTTAGCCTCTGTAATTCCATACGGAAATAAAAAAAAAAACAAACAGCATATGGATATCACAGGGTTTGTACGGCTTTTCAAGAGTTAAAAATTCAAGCACTTTTGAGGTACCTAAACCAAACATTTCCAGGTCCTTAATTGTTACTATAAATGCCAGGAGACAACAAACAAATGTGACAACAACGGGGTGTTTTCATTTTAAAATATTAAAAGATTTTTGGTTTACATGAGTAACTGTGTAGATGAGGGATCTCTGCACGCCTGCTTACCTCGGTGAATAAGGAATGGCCTTCGGCCTGATTTGGTTGAAGGCAAATGTCAGCTTCTGAGCAGCTCGTTGTTGCTGAATTTCCTGGAATGACGCAGGGAAACAACAACTTAATAGAGACTTTCATCGGTCTCGTGTTAGGCTCATTCCTAATTTGTTAATGCAGAGGACATATATTAGTGTAGGTGTGAGGGTTGTGAACAAAAAACAGCACTGAAATAATACGAGAAAAAAAAAAAGGCCACAGATTCGGATGCTTAAGTAGCAACAGTAACACATCCTGCAAACTATTTCTAACAAAATCTGCAGAGCAGTGCCGAGATAGTCTTATACAGTAAGTTTTACATCTCAGACAGGTGAAGCCCAGCCCAACAGTGCAAGGAATATGCGTAAGTGGGGTGTGCAGTGGGTGTCTGTACCCTGAGACAAAGGTGCAGCACAGTTTCCTCCTTGTAGATGCTCTGCCAGGTTTGGACCACTTCAGGAAGGAAGGATTTGACTATATACAGATGTCCTGGTTTCAGGATGTCGTTCTCCGACCAAGTGCAGAGCACCTTGAGGGCCCGCCGGAGTCCTCCACCCATCTCCTCCTTGCTAAGAAACTCTATTTTGGCACAGAGGCCGCGATGGGCCCAGGAAGACATGCTGTTGTTGATGGTGTTTGGGGAGCTCTCCTCCAGACGGTACACAGTCACAGGATCCCCTGGACGAGCACAAGAGCAGCAGGTGAGTTCCACACACTGATAAAAGCAGCGTTGCTTTGATGTTTCTTGAATCAAATCGAAAACAACATAAAATAAACTCAAAGTACGCAGTAGCTCTAATGTTTCTTTGTGTTTTAATAGTGATTTGATCCACTAACTCTTCATCCTCTTTGGCACGCTGGACATTTGACTTTCTTTATTCACTTGTCTCGTAAAACTGGCACGGTTTCCTCTGGGTGTGTCAACAAGAGCTATAAAGCCCCACAGACCGATTAAAAGCAGAGTTAAGCATCGTTCCCGTTTCAGGCTTTCGGTTTTACTTTCAGGATGAAGGTACAGGAGAGGCGTCAGGAATCAACAGCTAAAAGAAAACGTGTGAGAAAGCTGATTGTCAATAAATGTTGAAGGAAGGTTTAGATCTGCTGACCCCGTTTTCTGTAATTGAAAAAATTATTTTGATGTTCTATAATCTTAGAAATTGAACATCACATAAGGCAGTAGCTAAATCGAATCATAAGGAATTTAAAAAGTAGGCCAACACCAGATAAAGTAGTCCTGCTAAAAGGTAACTAGCTTAGCAGAGTAGCAGTAACTGCCATCTCTGCAGCCTCCGGCTCGTGGAGTTGACACGTTTGTTGAGGTTAAGCTAGATACATTTAAATTATCTAATGTATGTTTTTAATTTAAGATTCATTACTTCAACTAGCTACTTTGGTTTAAATGGACGAGAAATGCAGAGAATCAAATATTGTTTATAGATAATGTGTTATCCCTGTGTCTTAGCATGCAGTATGTGAATATTTATATAAAGTCTGTGACAAAGATTATTAATCAGCCTAAGTAATATATCTGTTACACATTTTTTCCTTCAAACTGTTTCTGTAGTTACAGCTTAATGAGAATAGTTCAAATATTGCTTAATTGCATTTTAAGGTAATACATTTGTCAGACACATAAAGTGTATGATGTATCCTCCCAACACCACCATGATGAGAACCTTTAAAACTGCATGGATCACATGGCTTAAACAATTACACTTCAAGTCATTCACAGTAACCGCGACAACAAAAACAGCAAAACTTTAAACTGTAGCATCCAAATCTGTAGTTCCTCTTCACCAAGGAGATATAGATGAACTGTGAAGTTAAAATAATAAAAAAACACCACACACACAAACAAAGACACACACACACACACACACACACACACACACAGCACCATATACTTTGCTCATCAGCTTGGGTGTGACTGTGAAGCAAAACAGCTCCAGGTGTGAGAGGGCAAAAACAATGTAGAAACCACATTTCATAGCTGGCTCCATACTTCCTCATTCTCGGACTGCCTGCTGTTGTTTGTCTGCAGAGTTTTCACCTGACCGGACACGTAGGGAATGCACAGTGATCCATACTGACCTCTAGGGGGCACAGGGGTGAAGGGGATACTCTGGGACAGCCTCATCAAGTTGTTGCGCTCCACAGCTGCAGGGGGAAAAGTGCACATGCGCGCACACACACACACACACACACACACACACACACACGCACAAATAAAAAAAATACACAAACATGTTAAGATAACTGCTCGAAGAGTGAACAGAGAAGAAACTACTTTGTAGGATAATTCATTGCACTTCTCCTCAGTGAGAACGATCAGCTTCACCTACAGACAGCACTCTATATGAAATAAAATAAAATCTACAACCATTGAATCTGAATACTGGAAAAGAAAATACATGAAAACATGATCACTTATTCTCCTGTGCTCACCTGAGTACTGGTAGCTTTCCATGGGCTTAAAAGGTGAGCCAATAGCTACGGAGAAAGAGAAGAGAACTGTCAAACCTTTTGCAAAACTTCCTCAAGGAATTAGTTGATGTTATTTAATGAACATGCCAGGGATGGTGGTCAAACACTGGGGCACATTCACTTAACAAAAAAATACCCTGAGCTGTTCCGGTATCCACCAGTAGATGTCTCTGTACTACTTCACAACAACACAAGCGCAACAGCTCAAGCTTAATGCAACAAACACAACACTCTGCTCATGGATTTGTATTCTGGATAAAGTATTTCGTAATCCATTAATTTCTTTATACTGCCTGTAACAATTTCTGAGAGCCTTAGTTTTGTCCAGATATATAGCAAATATCTAGTAGTGTAAGGAATTCTTTTAATTGGAAAATGAGAAAACGATTGATAAATTATCAACATAGTTGCAGAGTAATTTTTATCAATTAATCAACTAATAGTTTAACGGATTATTTGTTTAAACTGTAAGTTGAGGCAGTCATGGTATAAAGAAAAACCCTGATAAATGCTTCTGAGTCGGTCGTGCCGTTTGGTCAGTCAGCAGGTGTTACTCACAGTCCTTTCTGGGTCCGAGCTGGGTGTGTCGAGGCGTGTAAAGAGAAACTGCGGCTGTAACCATTGAAGAAGAAAAGCATAGTGAAGCTTTCATCCACAAACAAAGTATTGTACAGCAGAGGTCACACTTTGGTCCCTTTTCTGTGACTTTCCCATAAACAGAGTTAAAGATTTCCAAAATGACTTGCAAAATAGAGAAGTATCTAACATTTTAAATATCTTTCATATAGTTTTGATATTCCCTGACCACTCAAGATATTTTATTAACTTCTATGATCCTCTCCTTGTCTGGAATATATGTCCTAAAAGTCTATAATATTGTGAAAGAGCCATGAAATGCTCTCCCTTTAGATTTTCTGTAAACACAATTGTCCAGTAAAACATTACACAACTACTGGAACAATGAATGGGAGAAAAGTAATTTCCCTCATGCTTGTGCAGAGGCCTGTTACAGTACGGATTGTAACACACAGAGAAGATCAAATGTCACTTTGATAAGAGCGGGAAAAATGCTGCTGGACCATCTGACACAGACAGAACGTCATGCAGATGGAGGAACTACAGTGAAACTACGCATCTTACCATTTAGTGTATCTTCCCCAGGGGCTCGTCTGACAGACAGACAGGAAAAAGAACATTAGTTTAAGTAAACAGATATGAATATCAGTGTAGGTCATTAATCTGCACAGTATAATAATGCATTTACGTAAGGCGTTGCGAATAAGTGTGATTCAATGTGTGCTTTTCTTTAAGTAAGTGAAACACAAATGTGCATCAGAAATGAACTTATATCAGACAAACTGGTCCCTATAAAGTTAAGCGGTGGGGTGTGTGTGTGTGTGTGTGTGTGTGTGTGTATGTGTCGTTATCGGTGTGTGTTTGAGTGTATACAAGTTGTTGCTTACAGGCTGCTGGCTTGGGCTGATTTGACCTGAACTCTTTCCTGCTGGAGAAACGAGAAGCCGGCAGGCATAATAAAGTGAACAAGACTTAAATTATACAGAATTGTGTGTTTATTTTACTCTGTACTCATGGAAGTACACACAAACACACACACACACACACACACACACACACACACACACACACACTTCTTACCAGGACTGCAGTCCTGGGGTCTTCGTGGATAAGGATGTCTTCAGCTGACACTCTGCTTCTGTCCTTCTTTGTCAGAGCTTCAGAAACGCAATCAACAATCAGCAACCATATTGTGTTATCAGGGAAATGTAAGAATAACACTGTCAACAGATGCAGCCGATGGTTTTTGGGGCACAATCATCATTGAAATGATGACAAATTTAAGGAAATCTTTTTAGCAGACATTTTCAGTATTATTTTGTCTTATTTATGTGAGCTTACTGGAGGGCGGATGGAGAAACGCCGGGTTTCTGTCGAACTCTGTGAAGCCAGCGTAAGAGTTGACTGCTCTCATGTGACCGTGACCTTCAGGCTGAACCTGTGGCCACAAAACAGAGGGAGACACAAAAAGGTGTGAGAAGGATAACGCCGTTCTGAAATACTGATTAAACTGCGAATTTCATAAAAGTTTATTTTGTCTAAAAATCAAAATCATAAAGTATGGCTGCAAGAGACAAGGAGTAAAGGCAACAAACTAATATAACACACACAACTTCAGGGAGTCTGCAGCGTCTTATACCTGTTCTGAAATAAAGAGTGCCTCCGCTAAGGACAGAAGACCAGTTTTAGCCAGCGGCACCACATTACATAAAAAAGGCTACGTATTTAATGAGTGAGGCGATTAATAATCAACATGTCGGACCTTGAAATAAAAGCGTTTGATCATCAATAAGCTACAAAGTGTTCACATAAAGGCAAATATGACAGAACACACACCTAAAAAAAAAAGAAAAAGACATTTGATGTCGTTATGATTGACCTAAATAAAAAATAAAAAAAAAGAAGGTATCTGCTACTTACCTGCTCTTCAGAGGTAAAAATAACTCTATACTGTCCAAACAAACATGATATGTAAAAATAAATATATACACACACCTGCGATCTGGTCTGTGTGGCTGGGCCTTGCTGTTCGCTGGAGGCGTCTTTGGGTGTGGAGTGCTGGAGCTCCATACTGTCCCTATGTCCTGAAACCCAAAAAATATGGTCAGCCACTAATAGAGAAACTGAAAATGCCCTGTCAGTCACAATATCAAAGACAATGGAATAAAATACTTAAATTTTTTGTAATAAAAGTAATTTGTGTTTTTGTGTAACAACATCCCACCAAAACAATCAAAGATTTATTTGCTAGAACAATTTGACAGAGATTTGTTTACTATACCCAATGTGAAATCTAAGGCAATCGCTGTGTAGCATTCAGAACAAGACAAGCAAACACACACTGCCCGATCTGGTGACATGACCATCACCACAATGGAGAAATGATCAATTCAAACATCTGATTCCCCACACCTCCACCTGCCAAACAAATCCTTAATCAATCACAGTTGGCGCTGAAAACCACAACCGGTCGACCAATCATTCATGCTCCAGTCACATCACACGGGAAAATCTCAGAACCACCAAGAAACAGAGAATGAACAAGTCAAACAAGAGGTCCAGACAGGAGAGAAAGGAAAGGAAAAGCCACCAGCTAAAAAGGTCTACTGGGATCCTGATCTGGGGATGGACATGCCCCCGAGCACCCGGCAGACGCAGCCGTCAGACTAAAACTCAAACCTCTCGTAGTGTTAGTTTCTCTTGCTGTGTTCCTCTTGTCAAGTGGGACTTCTGACCCACTTTGACCTTCATAGCAGGACGCTGGAGGGGCAAGTGGTCCCAACATTTCACATTCCCTGCGGGGGCTCCCGGGTGCCACTGCAGGGGCACAAGCGCCACCCAGCGTGCAGCTATTTCCATGGGTGTCACCCAGTGACGATTCCGCTTCAGGAGCCTGTGGGACTTCAGTGTCTGTACTCTGTCTACTCAGAGAACCTGATTTGCCCTCGTCGTCGCAGAACGCCTCGTTCACGTACCCCCAATTCACCTCCCTCTCCCTCTCCCCCCTTACTAAACCCTCTGTGTTCTCTGGCTTCGCAGTGCAAGCAGGCAAGCAGGCAGGTCGAGCAGAGCCCGAAGTCTTAGAGACAACGACAACAGTAGGATACACACACACACAGTTTTCATCCTGCTCTTTTGTGTTCTCATCAACACTAGATTCACCCTCAGTCTCATACCTACCCACAAACGCCCCAAACTCTACAGTGGTGCTGTCTGGCTGGAGGGGCTGCTGGTAAAGGCCAGCTGGGGCGAGTTCTGGGTGGCTGGAGCCACTTGGCTGGGAAGGGGTGCTGCTGATGTGGAACAGAGCCGCGGGGGAGGGCACATTGGGCAGGCTGGATGGGGAGTCGGAAAGGCCCGGCTCTTGTGGACGGGTCAGCTTGCTCTGGGTGAGAGAGTGGCCTCGGAGGCGCAGCTCCGGAGGGGAAACGGCCACAGCACTTTGGACAAAGGCACTGGAGCAGGCACTGCCGGAGGAGCCAGCCTCTGCAGCAAAGTGCCCGAGCCCAAATAACCCCCTCCTCTCTGGACTGAATGCTGGGTTCAGGTTGGGGTCCAGCCCCAGTCCTGCTCCAGGGCTGGGCCCGACTCTCTGGCTATTTTCCGCCCCAGCCCCTCCCCCGACACCAATCCCAAAAAGAGAATCTGCGATGTTGGCTCCTGCCTGGGGAAAAGAGGAGCCGAAATAGGCCCCCACACTGCGTTTGCCTATCACGGAAGATTTGGAGTGGGGGCCAGTGTCTGTTGTTACAGGGGCGATGCTCGGGACCACATTCTTAGAGAGGCTGAGCTCCCGGGTGATCTGATTGTGGACCTTGCTGGCCTCCGATGCTCTCTGAGCAGTGAGGGTCTTTAGAGTGTCCACAGTCAGAGCTGAGAGGTCCTGCAGGTGGCCAATCTGGGAGTCCAGCGTGTGCAAAGAGCGTTTGATAAAGTTGACCTTGTTCCCAACCTCCCTCAGCTGCAAACACATGGTCTCAACCCTGCAAAAGACAAACAGCAGCTTCAGTTACCCACAGGCCAGCTTGTGTTCGTGTTAAACACTGCTGTCACTGTTAAATGAAAAGATAAAAATGTTAATATTATATTGTTAAAATGAAAATGAATAGTTTTTGTAATTAACAAAAAATTATTTTTTAATGTTTTCTATTTGAAAGAAAGTCAACAACAGTGACAGTAAACATAATATTTGTTTCTTTACAAGAAAACTCCACGGGGCACCTGTAAGAAGCCCAATAACAGTCCCACCTTTCTGAGGTAAGACGTATGCGCTCATCACTCCCTGTGTGAAACTTATCATCCTTTTCATGAAAGTATGTTTCCACACACTGCTCCTCGAAATCATGCAGCTTCTTTTGGTCTTCTTCCGTCAGAAACAGCTCTGAAAGAAAGTTGGAGATTTCCTTAATGGCCAGTTGAGCAGCAACACTTTGTTAAATTGTTTTGCTTTGTACACATAAACCATTTAAATCCCTAATGTTTGTTCTTTTAAAATATACACACGAATGGCATCATGCATCATCAGTGGAATAAATGCCTCCGTCTTTTTCAAATGTCGAAGTCATGAGGCTTCTGCCAAAAAAAACAACTGTAGTGTGCTCGTACTTGGGCCGTAGGTTTTCTCCTTCTTCCTCTTTCTACACATACAGAAGAGGGAATAGATATGGCAGAGGAGGATGAAGGGGGGTGGGAGGACTGGCTTCTCATGGTAGGTCATAATGTAGTGGTAGCGCTGGTACTTCCACACCAGATTAGAAATGGACTTCACTTGCATATACACATTGCTGAAAGAGAAAGAGAAAGAGAAAGAACAGGAACGACATTGAGAACTCACATTATTCAAGAAATGCAGCTGGTAAGAGCACTGAAACGTTGTGCACTTACTTGAAGAAGGCGATGAGAAGGTTGACCATTAGTATATACTGTACAAAGAGGTAGATTGCTTGTAGGAAAGGAGCCAGCCCCACTCCTGCCGCACACAGGTGCTTCACTGATTGGTCACTGTTATTGGCACACACTGTGAAGAGGAGCAGCCTTTTAGCACATGCACGCACATAAATACACTTAAGATATATGCACTCAGCACATCGAGGTCTTTGTCTGATGTGCAATCTCTAACTAACTTCCTGTTTTGTGTGGGTCCAAATGTGACTCTACGTGTATGCATACATACTAAGGCAAAAGAGAAGGACAAAAGAATACTGCCTTAAAATGACAATTAAATATTGTTTTAATAAAAAATAACTTCAATAAAAAAAAAATTAATTTTTCTTCCTTTCTTTACACTAGAGTTACTTTACTACAAACTGTGTAATTGACATCTGACTATTCACTACTTCTTCCCTTTTTAAAGAACAAGGTCATAATAGCCATGGGTCATGATAAACCATGTGATACATTTCAACAGTGATACAACAGTGAGAAATTTCAACAGGTTATGGAACACAGTGTGGTGATTTGTTCCACCTAAGGTTCCAAAAACATTTCTAACCGAGTACACCTGTGCCGTCTTCTGCATGTCAACCATGATGCAAGCTGTGAGGGGGGCGGGAATGATTATGCCGTCGTGGGTTTGATTTCGAGTGCTTGTTTTGAGTGCCAATCAGCTATCATGCTGTGGTGAGAAGCTTTGAATAAAACTGTCCTTACCCTGATAATCTTCCTTACCATCCTCATCTTCCTTACCATCGATTTCATAAGCATACACTTCCCCATACATCATCCAGTACGGTTGGAAGACCACATCTTTGGCCAGCGTCCAGCTGGGTTCCTCGTGTGGGTACAGAATGGCTTTCCTGGGTACGCCATAGCTCAGCAGGACTATAGCCATTATTACCACAATGTAGAACATGTTGGCCACCTGAAAGAGATGGCACAGATACTGAATGAAACACTTGAAATACTATTTGACTCATTAAGTACATTCCAGATAGTTTCTTTAGTGAACACACGTCTACTCTGGGGATCCAAAATCAGCACCAATTTATAAGGGAATTATATTCTTTGATTTGGTCTGGTGTTTCAAAGCTATTGTTGATTGTAGATGCTGGGTAAAAAATGTCTGTCTTGAAATTGCCAGAGCCGACATAGTAATGTTGAAGGGTTTATGACTACTTAACAGCTATGAAGGTGTAACATGATGGACATTTAATTATGTTATAATAAAAAAAATCCAGTGTCACTTAAAGGTGGAGTTCAATGTTGTGGGAAATGCACTTATTTGCTTTCTTGCTGAGATTTGGATATAGAATATCTGTATACTAAATATAAAAGCTACAGCTAGCAGCCTGTTATCTTAGACTAGCATAAAGAGTGGACAGAGCTTGTCAGCCATTTACCCCGTTTTCAATAGGTAAAAAACCTTTAGGAGGTGCTGGGAAGCAAATCTTTTTAGCTTTGGATAGAGTGAGGCTAGCCATTTCCCCATGCTTCCATTATAAGTATAATTGCTTGTTCTGGCTTCATAAATATCCCAACAAGAAAACAAATAAGTATATTTAATGAAATTAAAAACAACCAATTTTTCAAATGAGATTAACATAATTTCATTCGATATTCTGTTGAAGGGTTAGGGTTAGGGTTTAGGGTTTCACTCAAATGTTACATAAATATGATGTTAAAACTAAGACAGAGCAGTCTGTTCTAAAACAGAAGGACTGTGCAGGATAATATAGTGTGTTACAATACCTGGTAACATCATGCAGATGATTATTGCTGTTTAAATGTGAACGTTTAAATTGATTGAATTCAATATGTGAATACACAAAAACATAGCAACAACTCTCAAGATTAAAGAGCTACAAAACAAATGAAGCCAACCATTTAAAGTCGTCTGTAATACTGTACACGCCTCCTGTATCATACAATAGTCACTATTAAACATTTCAATATTATTTCCTACTGTATGTAATGTTCTTCAGTTCAACAAAGTAGTGTATTTGTAAATTATAAAATTGCATTTCCTCATGCCTCTGTTTCAGGGGAATGTACGGTATATAATTATAAAGCAGAATAATCTAAATCTATATTATTTTCTGTGAGAGCACCTTCAGAAAAAAAATAAAAAAAATACTGCTTTGACACTGTATACATAAAAATGCGAAAGGGAAGTTATCACTATGTGAATGCGTGTTGTTGATCATCATAGAATGGATGTAACATAGTATTGGCTAAACAGGAACATGTGTACTTGATTACTGTGTAAAGGTGGATTCTTATGGAGTATAAATACACAAAATATAGTGCTTTATTGAAGTCTCACTATGAGCTGTAGGTGAAACTCACTCACAGGATCATGATTAGCTAGGCGCGCTCCAATAAAAATTCAGAAGGGAAGCAGAAAGTGAAAGGCAGAATGGAACCAGACGGAGGAAAGCTCGCACTGTGCTAGTTATTGTTTACTCATTATGTCATCCCAGTGAACACGTGGGTGAAATCTGGTATCGCCCAATTCATTCTTAAATTAAGGCTAAAAACCTATTTTGAGGTCACAATGACGTTGGAGTCAAAAGTGTCTGACACACAATCAAAATTTGATCACATTCTTCCCTTCTGTTCCTTAGTTATTGTGTTAAATAACGGCCAAAAGTGTTGTTCCAGGACATCATGATGTCATAATGAAGTTGACCTTTGACCTTCTGGGTCATAACTCTTGAGTTATGGCCAAAATGTCCCTCAAGGCGTTCCTGAGATATTGTGTTCACGAGAATGGGACGAGCGTACAGTCAAGTTTCACTACTAAAAGTCAATTAAAATGTCTGTCCAATGTGTTCATTCAAACGACTATTCCTGTTATAAAGAACTCACCATTTTCGTGATCATCATGACATACGGTCCAGCTTGCTGGTTGACAGCCAGGAAATCCATGAGTCGCACGTACCAGAAGATGATATTGAGACAATACACCGTCCTCCCGACGAAGAAGACAATATTCTCACCAGACCCAATGAACCTCAGGCCAAAGCCGATAAAGAAGGTCACAATGGCCAGAAAGTCAAACACGTTGACATAGTCACTGAACCACACCTTTATCTTTTGGTTTATTTTTCCTGCTTTAGACATAAACATCTGGGGGGAAAAACGAGATGGAGAGGACAAGAAGAAGAAGAAGAAGAAGAAGAAACATGTGAATTAATGATGAGCAAAGTTCATTTGCAGTCTTTGGCGAAGTAAAAAGGACAACAGAGAAAACTTGTATCAAAAGCTACCGTCTGTGTCTTTCTGCCATATTTCTATATATTAATAGAATCATATTTTCAAATTACTGAACCTGATGATCCACATACCTCTCGAATTTTCTCAATGGCAGAGGTGAATATGTAGAGGATGACCACCCACTCTTGAGGAGATGGCCAATCGGGCATTTTCACCAGGACCACATACGAGTAGAACATCAAGAAACCTAGATAGAAGAGCTGACGATGGGAGACACACAACAATAAGGCTCATGAACATCTCCAAAAACGTTATATAGAAAACATTTCTTCAAATAGTAAAGTAAAAGGATTAATTCTCCAACTACGTATGTCATAAATGTGGGCAATGTAGATGTACTGTGAATAAGATATGTCGACAGAGACTTTTTTTCTTTTAGACAATTGAGACAGCTCCAGAGAGGGGCTTCCTCTCGCTTAAACGTTTTGAGAAGCGGTCAGTTGAGGCCCTCTGAAGGGGCTGAACCGTCGGGAGCAAACAGTCTGCCATTTTGACTGAGGCCTCTGAGCCCAGCTGGTTGTTAGCTGCGAGGATAAGGACACTGAGAGAAGAGAAATTTCATCTCCATCTCAAGTGAAATTCACAGTTCCCAACAAGGTGTGCTCTCAGAGGGGAGGAGTGAGGGGGTTATATAAGAAATCGACCTGGGAATTTTTAAAGCTGCAAAAATCTGTATTTTTACAGTAACACTGAATCAGGCTACTGTATGTAATTGGACAGTTCACTGCTCTCATCAACCCCACGTACTATAAAGAGGTAATATTGGTGATTCTGCCTCTTTGTCGTGCTTTAACAAGTAACTGCAATGAAATAAGTACCTAACAAAGCCATTAACACTGATGGGTAAGTCATTGTTGAAATCGGGATGGAAGCAGGTACAGAAGATGTAGATAAGCTTGGGAACAGGCTATATTACGTACACTAGCGGATTCAGTGATGGTATCAGCTCCTCTCACTCTTGAACAGCCTTAAAAAAAAAAAAAAAACAGCCCTGTCCCCGCAAATAAAACCCTCAATGACGACTCCCGGGCTCCTGAGAACCAACCTTGTGTGAATAAACATGAGCAAGCGAGAAAAGATGAGCGCTAAACGAGTGTGAATGTGACAGCAGAAGTGTTTATTTACAAAAACGTGTTAAAAAGAAACTGCCTCTTTCTTGACAAGACTGTGGTAATCAAATTATTGTTTTAAAGTTATTTAACTTGACCAGAATGCATTCAAATGTAAAATCAATCTCAGATTCCTCCTGCACGTACAGTGTGAAGCACATGGGCCCTCAATTTCCTCCTACTTGTGTACAAATCCAATAGAGTTTAATTGAGCAGAGTGGCTTTGGGTTAGTTTCGGGACAGGATGGTGTTCCAACTAGAGAGGCATCACATTCCCATGCCACTCTGGGGAAGCCTATGCCAATGTGCGTGAAGGAAGATTGCAATTGATCCACGGACCAGAACAAATTCTTCTCACAAATAACCGAGGGGTCTCAACCAAATGTTTTCTGTGGATTGGGAAATGTTGAATGATCGTGTTACCTGAGCTTTCCTGTGGGCGGTGCTGTAGGAATATTCCATTCAGAGCAAAAATACATACAGTGAGAGAGCTGCGTTTCCATTTTTAGTGTCTCGCTACTTTCTGTGTGGGTGTCTGATGAGACAAGGTTACACCTCTTCCCCTCTGCTATTTGTGGTCTTCAGGGACAGACTATCGGAGTCTGCAGGGTACCAGATCACGCTGGTGAAGAGAACCTTAAGCATTCTTGTTGATGCTTTTTCAAACATTACCAATGGCCACTTCTCTAACAGCCTCTTTTGACCAAACTGTCTCAGGTATGAAAGAGCCAAAAGGATCTAAGCTAGGTAATAAAGTCCCTTTTGCACATTCATGTGTGCATTTCCACCATCTGAAGAACCGTGAAGATTAGGCAAAAATGACGGTGGGTGTTTCAGATGCTATTTTCATACATAAGGAAATTAATCTCTGCAGGGTGGTTGGTGTAACTCTTCTTTTCAGGGCTAAAACGTAAATAATCTGGGTTAAGATACTGCTACTGGGTAACAACATCCTCTCTTTGTAGGTCCTGTTACCCAGAATCCTAACCAGATAAACCACTACAAAATAGATGGTTGGCTGGAGAGCTAGGTGACTGCATGTGTGTGTTCCCTTCTGTAATCTCCATACCGTGTTGGACCAGAACTTGACAATGGGAGCGTGGTAGAAGGCATAAATCTTTCTGGTCAAGGGCAGCTTCCTGGAGCAAATGTGCGTCTCAATGTTGTTCTTCGCCTCCACATGGTCATGGGATCTGGCCTCCTTGAACACATCCTGCAGAGAGGTTAAAAAGGCCCAAATTAGACAACAGCAGGGCACAATGTGGAGAGAAAATGAGCGAAAAGCAGAGTAAAGAGGAGAATGTGAGAAAAAGAAAGCAAATAAATGACATATACATAGAGGCAGGAATTTAAAAGGAATTTAAGGCTAAAAAAGTACTTAACCTGAGAATATCTGTCTTGCTACTCTTCTTATAACACAGCAGACATACATGTTCATTGTTCACCCCTTACTATCCTAAACCCAGGTTGTGTTTTTCAAAAGAAGAAAAATAAAGAAAATGTAAAAAAACAAACAAACAAACAAAAAAACCTAACAGGATAAAAATACAAAAACTTAAAAACTGAGTTACCCTAACCATTTCAATGTCTTCAGCTATGTTCTGGAAGTTGTGCTCGCTGTCCTCCATGGTCATCTGGTGGTCGTCCTGACTCTGAGGGATGTGAGCCATCTCAGCCTTGGATTTGTACTCCAATAGTAGGATGGCAGGAGGCACCAAGATACTCAGAATCACCTAGAGACAAATACACACTTGTGTGGGCGGATGCTGCTATATTTGTCATGAAAGTCCTTTGAATTGCACACACTAATGAATCCCAAGGGTTTTATTGCAAGTGCATGTCCAACTTGAATCCTAAAATGACAACTATGGTGACAAAACCAGTATAACCCTGGCTAAGCTCTATTTATTTGGCTATTTACTAAAAATTTATTGGTTTCAAAAGGAGTGTTTTTACAGTGGAGACAGTTCTTCGGGTGTTATGAATGGCCTTTAAACTAAAATTCAGGAAACACTTACATCGGGAAGTCACCTGACATAAACAGGAGTATTCCAAGATAAACAGTTTCTTCCTTATATCACTATGAATCATCCAACTAAGTGGCGCTTTTAACACCTCAACGAGCACATGAACTCGGATTAGATAAAAGCAGACATTTGGTCATTCTCCAGTAGCACTGCACCTTGCCATTTAAGCTGTACATAGACTGAACTGAAAACTATTTTCAGCTCAGACTCCAGCACTTGCATTCCCCTGGCTTCTTGTTTATTCCCAAAAAATAAAATCTAAATGGAACATGAACCTTGTACCAGGAGTTCTTGCGCATGTTTAGCCGCCCCATCCACATGTCTGACAGCAGCATCTGGGTACAGGTATGAGCCACAAACAGCCGGAGGTGGGAGGAGACAGCCAACTTCAAACAGGTGGAGTTGCTCCAGTTCTTCAGCTCATAGGTCAGCAGCTTCATGGCCATGGTCTCATCCTGCCTGAATGACTGCTCCAGCAGGTCCACTGCTAACGTCCCAAACTCACTGAAATACAATCAGCACAGTTTATTTATTCACACCTTTACTTTCATAAAGAACTGAGAATTTTATAGATATCTGATACGTTTCAAAGCCGCAGAAAAAGTACGTACTTTGAGTACTCCTTGAGCTCCTCTGAGGTGTCGTCCACCACGTCGCTCTTCTTGGACTCGTAGGCCATAGATCGGCAAAGCTTGCAGGCCACCAGCGCCTTTGCCATGTTCTCCTCGCCGTGCTGCCAGAAGAAGAGAGACATTTTCTGCCTCTTCATCAGCACAGCCCACACCAGCAGCTCATTGAAAGGGTAGGGGAACCGCCGTGTCTCTGGGTCGTCTATGTCCACGATCTCTTCTTTGCTTCTCTTTTTGTTCTGCTCGGTGTCAGACTCAAGCTAGGAGAAGGAAGGAGCAGCAAGAGGGGTGGAGGGAAACTTATTTTTCACATTCAACGGTGGCTCCTTAGATGCAGAGATGTATTATCTCTAGAAGTTTAAATTTTTAGGCATGTGGGATGCTCCATTCTAAAAAGGAAGCCTTATTGAGTTTACCTTAGGTTTGTAAGGCTGTGCAGTTTTAATGAAGTGGTTGTGCCTCGTCTTCTCCTTCTTGTCAGCCTGCATGCTAAAAGACTCACGACTCTTCCTCAAATGAGAACCAGGACCTGCTGTGTGGCGCCCTGACCTCTGCACAGAACAGGAAAACTAACTTTTATTACCGTTCACAACACATTCAATAACAGTTTATGGCATAACATCGTTAGTACAATGCGTGAAATGTTGCTGTAGTTAGTAGTTTTATACTACAGCCACATGACATGCCAGGTTTGAACTCCAGTGGATCGTTATACCTTAAATAAAGTTAAAACAGACCAAGTGTCAGATACTAAACACCATTAAATACATTTTAGACGCTACTACAAAGACACTCCAGTAATTGCAACAGTTCAAACTCACCCTATTGTTGCCATGGAGATTGTTGTAAATGATTCTGAAGCGTTTCCTGGTGTAATTGCACCTGTAAGTCCCGCCCATCAGGTATTCAATAACGAGGCCCACATCGATCAAAGTTATCTTATAGTTGGGAGCCAGATGACTCTGCAAGAAGGCACAAGAAACAGAACGGTGAATGAGGTTGAACAGACCCTGGGTAACATCAGCCGATGAAAATGATATGAAGTGAGCTGACCTGTTTAACATCTCTGACCAGATGAAGGAGAGTTGGGTTGTTGGTAGGTTGTTTCTAAAAGAGAAGACGACACATGAAGCTTCTAACCCAAACACTCAGAAACATATATATTTTTTACAAATCTCATCTCTTTTGTTCAGTGGCCGGTGCTTGTGTTCGTAATGTTACCATGTTGTAGAGCTCCTCCAGCCGACTGATCGTGAGGAAACGGTGCATGCTCACGCCGTTTTCTATGAGCAACTTGACAAAATCCACCCGATCCATAACGAGTGCATCCAGCATCGCTTGCTCAAGAGAGCTCACCTATACACACAAAGATAAACATGCCGTTATGAAGCTCATTTATAGCAAATCATTATTTATAAAACAAACACGGTGAGGGACCGTGGAAGACCAAAAATATGGGCAAATAAAAAAAAACACACAAGAAACATAAATAAATATCATATATCATACTATCCTCTCATTCACGCAAAAAGCCAGGATTCCCCAACTTTTTAAATAAACATTAGCACTGAGGGCAGCTTATAAAGGGTTCATGTTACAGTCAAGACAAGCAGTTCCTGGAAGCCTGTCCGAGTGCAGTCCCTCGAGTCCAGTCCCCTGGCTCTTAAGACTACAGATTGTGGTCAGCAGAGATTCTGGGGTCATTTTGGGGGAGTCCAGAGGTTTGGAGCTAATGCGGAGCGAAGCAAACATCCCTCGAAGCTATGGCTCTCACAAACACATATAAACAGAAAACAAACAAGCAGACGTACCAGGAGCTGCTGTCCATAAACAAACACATGATTCTTGGCAATGTCTACTCGGTCCCAGGCCAGAGTCAGGACCAGCTGATCGAAGGCAGACACGTTTGTGCCTGAAATACACAGGTACAGACATGAGTAAACACACACACACACGTACACACAAACATACAGATATGAACTCCCATGCAAGTAAAGCCTTATTAACTGTGCATTTCCTGTTAGCCAACTAGCAGGATTAGAGGGGGTAAGTAGAGCAGAGCAAGGGCAGTAATACAGTCAATTACACACTAATACAGCAACACGGCAGATTAAACTACAAAGTAAATCCTTGTTCAGTCTATTGCTCTATTCCACAGTAATCTGCTTTATTGTCCTCTAGGAACCATCTGAATCAAATGATCATAATCATTGTACACAGAATTGATGGTGTGGATGTCAAATAAGACTCAATTGGAATTAGATTTTTACACAAATCACTAAATTGACTTTGAAAAACAGCAGAGCTTTTAACAGCAGTGGTGGCATTTTCAGTGACTTTCCATTTAATATCCAGCCTGCTAAAATAATTGAATTATAGCGAGAAATAGAAAGATCTTTAAGCAGCACTCAATATTCTTTAGGAGGATTGAGAGCTTTTGTAACCTGGGGTCCTTTTAAGGATGAGTTACGGTTTCACCAAGATGAAAGGCAGCGCCTCAGGCTGACAAATGTTTGCCTGAGTGGGCATTTTGCCGCCACAGTCAGTTGTTGTCTAAATAAACTGGAATGAGGGTGAACAACAGACTTGCTGCACCCTCCTACATTCAGCCCTCTTTCAGGTGACAAATGTGTCCGTACTTGACATAAAGAATTCCTGAGTTCAAACAACAGCTGGTCATAGTTTATTAAAAAAACTATGTGGGGAAACATAGCTCAGTGATCAACAGTGTTGGAATAATGAGGCCCTGTGAATGAATGCAGGCAACACGATCTCCTCAGGAACACAAAGAGAAGGGCACACTGTTCTCAAAGCATATCTATGTCAGAATGAAAACATTACACACTCTTGAAATCTTAATCTCCCAATGCCAACAACCTCGGCATATGAATAGACTGAATCAACTTGATGTGACTTTTACCCTCAATTCCTTTATGAACGAAGTTGGGGGAGGACACACGGTTCAAAGAGAAGTCATCTACTAACCTTGGAGTAAAGCCCTCAGAATTGCTACGTCAATGTCCTGATGCTCCTCGGAGCTGATGTGAAACACAGTGATCTGTTTTCCAAGAAACAAGATAGCACTCATTTCCATGTTCCCACAGACATTATCTCGATGTTTCAAGAGATTGTGATGTGTGATATACATCAATTTGTAAAAACCAACAGTAGTACCATCAGCTGATGTCACTAATGTGTAAACAGTTGTCTCGGCAGCGGTGCTTAAACTGGTTCATTTAGCTAAAATGTGCTCCATTTTGTCTTACTTCTCCTGGAGCTTTTGTGTTTGGTTTCAGGAAGTTTATCGGACCACTCTGACCTTTGCATGTTTATTTCACTTCTGCACTCACTGTCATTGGAATGGAAATAAACAAATGAAAAACCAAATGATAAGAATTGTATGAAAGCGATTCAAATGTGTTGCTAAACGTACCAATTCCTTGCTCTTCATGCACTCCATCAGAGTCTGAAAGAGATGTATGGCATCACCATGGCTGAAGTTGAAGGTTTTTTTGATGGTTGCGATGATGTCAGTCTCCACCCCATCAGGAAGACCACTGCAGAAAAATTACAGTACAACAGTCACGCAGCTCAAACCCGCACAGCTGTAAAACACTTCCAGCACATGTCCCGTCTAAACATTCATAAACAACTCAGCGAACGCCTGGCTGATTAATCTTAAGTGTATTTTGATAAGAGCACCGACAATCTAAATCTAAATATTCTGACCACAATACAGAACAGTATGATTATTAAACTGTAATGGTGAGCTGAAATAGTTAAAAAAAATTTTTTTGGCAATATTTTACCACAGAGACTGCAGATAAGCTGCACAACTAATCTACTCCACAGCTGATTACATCCAGACTATCAGATCCAGATGTACAGTATAAAACTTCCTAACCATTCAGCTCTAAAGGGGGGAAACATTACGTCATTCCTCTTAGAAGTTTTTAAGACAGTTTTAAGCTGTACTGATGGTTTTGTGACAGGATTCAAAAATGAGTGCAATAGATAGCATCTAGACTCCCATGTATGCAGTGCATGCACGGTCTTATGTTGATTATATTAATTAATTTTAATACTATGGCAGATTACTGCCCTCTGTCACAAGTTCTATCTATTTTCAACTCTTTTACAGAGTTGGGCAGCGGTTGGGTTGTTAGAAGACTTTCTGGGACAGAAATAGATGAGAGCCACCAACGATGCTGCCATCAAAGGTAGTGCAAAAAGAAGAGAACATGCAGTCTGCAACACAATAAATGATTCATCACTAACCACATCATACTGCCATTTTTCTTTGTTTTTTTGTGTTTTAACTATATTTAACTACATCTAAACATTTTATAAAACACTTGTTTTTGTCTTCAAATCTCTGTAGGGTACCTCATGCTTAATTGTTAACATTACAGTTAATCCATCTATTCCCTCCGTTCCTATCATCTGTCCATAACTTCATTTGTGATTATACTAAAAATGTGGAAAGTCACCAACCACAGCTGTTATTTTACCCCCCTCCCGTCCGCTGCATGCATGTGCCCTACCCTCCCTCCTCTGTCTGCTTGTGGATGTAGGCCAGTATGTCAGCAGCACGGCCCGTCCCCTCGCAGACCACCACTGGCACAGGGGGGCTCTCCTGAAGGTACTCCAGCACAGTCAGGATCACATTGGGACCCCCCTCAAAGATCAGGGCCACAACAGGAACACCCTGACCAATTCCTACAGAGGAGAAGAAGACAGAGAGTGTGCTTAAAGTTTAACTTCATGTTAGATTATTTCCTTCAGCTTCGACGTTATTCCTGTAAAACAGCTCCACCCAAGTGACAGTTTGTGAGAGGTTGAGATGATAATGGCCACCTCCTAGTTTCCACCATGCAAGGACACACTTGACTTAGTAATGACAACACCTTGAGGTTTAGTCCCTATGTGAAGGGCATAATAATTCACAAGAATACTAAATGTCTAAGATAGATAGATGGATAGATAGATACTTTATTAATCTCCAAGAGAATTTCAGGAACTACTGACGTGAACTGCCAGCCACATCACCACTCAACTTGTTTCCCTGTGATTGGCCTCGAGTTTTATTGGTTGCAATTCTTGAACCTGACCTCCTGAAGTAAATTCAACCCAAGCCACATCAAACATTACTGGTGAAAGAGCTGTAGCTTTCTTTTAACTTACGTGAATATTCAGAAATTTTAGATTGTGAAGTCTTCAAAACATCCAACTAGCTTACCTGATATCATCTGAATAACTCTGCAGCATTTACCATGGCCCAGAGTGGTATTCCCACACAAGTTATAACACAGCATTTAGTTAACCAGACCTGACTGTCAATTATTGCTAATTAATTATTTTCCAAGCCATCTCGCGCCTCTCGCGTTAACCGGCTTAATACATAAAATAGGCAGATAATTACTTTCTTCCAGGAAGAAAGTCCCAACCTGTCCAGTAACACTTTAAACCGAAGCAATACAGTTTACTAATCTCCTTTTTGACAATTTGCGCTGGCGTTAATGAGGTGCAAATGTTGTTTTATGTCCCGTTTGGTGGAACTGTTCTTGTGGAACTGAGTTGTTAATGTTGCTGTGTCTGTGAGTATTTCAAGGGCACATTAGATTTTAATGTATATTATTAATTAACAGTAAATAATCTTTAATTGTCCTTGTCTGTGGTCAGTAAAACGTGACCAGTCAAACTCAAATAAGTGAGAAGAGGTCTGTTCCAGTCTGTGGGTAATATCTGAGCATTGGTCAATTTTTAACATTTCAGTGAACTAAACTATATTTAGTTTAACGCACAGAACTTACGTTTGTTTTTGTCTTGTCAGAAGGGGGCACTCTATTAGGTTGTGAGGCACTGGTACATATTGTACAATGTACAGCCTTTCCATATCCCATTTGGTGCATAGACTATCTTGACAAAAGGCAAAAGCCACCTTAAGCGAGCGTTTTATCGAATTTTGGTGTTTCAATACAGCTTTTCTAATGTGTTACTTCAAAACATGAATAAAAATGTATTTATGGAAACACGGCTAGTGTGGAGTTTAATCCTACTAAAGAATATTCCTCAAAAATTAACTCAAGAAGGTCAATGTGTTTTATATGATGCTACGGATTTCAGCAATTGAATGGGCCAATTGTGGTATTTTGACTAGGGGGAGAGTACATTAGTAAGCTTTTGTTTTTGGCTTTCCAAAACACACAGATAATGTCACTGCATTTTCTCAGAAGATCCCCAGACGACTTTTGCAGATATAAAAGTGATCCTGTTAAATCTTTCTGGTTTTACTTACGCGCATGTATTCTTTGGAGGTTGATGTGCTTCTCCAGATCCCGCCGCAGGTTGACCTCAGCGCCGTACTTTCCCACCGTCCCATCATCCACCAGGAGGAAATGGGAATGCAGATTGTTGAGAACATTTAGTTTGCTGAGAGGGTTCAGCAGCGTCTGATACGGAGCAACAATCTGCAGAGTGGCCATGAGAAGGAAGTAAAAAGGTAAGGAGACAGCAGAGTGAGGGGTAGAAAAAGGTAAGAAATGTGACTTCTGTACTTTGACAAAGCAATCCAAACTGACAGATATGACAAACTCAATGCTGTCATGAAAAACATTAAATAGACAGAGAGGTTATCGGGTACCTTAGGAAACCAAAGTACCGAGATCTTTCGAGATAATCTTGCAATTAAAAATGGGATTGTAAGAGTTGTGTCTTACGTCTCTGCCGATGAGATCATTCCTGTTTTCGATGACTCCCCAGGGTGCAATCCCGATAGTGCAAATTTTCTTTGAGGATCTTGAACAGTGCTCTTTGAGAGCGTCTCCCACATGCTTCGCCACACCTTTGAGAAGGATGCAATAAACGATCAATAAACTCATTATTTCATCATTCCTAGACGTAGTGTGACTTAGTGTAAAGTTTTTATTGCTACTTAACCGTTGCCATACCTCACTTAATATTAAATAATAAAACAGACACATACATATACAGTATATATTTCGGTATAAATCTATGGCCAGTACAAGTGTGCTAGAAACTGTAGATCCCAAATAACCATGCATGTGAAAAGAAATAGCCAAGAGAACTGACCAAAATGCCGCATAAGGGGCAAGTCCACAACAAGTACATTTGTCCTGGGGTTGTTTGTGAACCACAATCCTCAGCTAATGGATCTCATGGATTCAGCAGTAATTTGTGAGCCAGGAGACGATCCCAACTGGCCAGGGTGCCAGAGAGGCATTAGAAGTAATCACTGGTCTGGGTAATAGACCCTATGAGTAAGGATTTAAACACTATGATCAGACCACAACATCTTAACACCGCGCTGTGGCTGCAGACACACCTCGGCCACGACACACAGCAAAATGACACGCTTAAGAGCCCGGTCTTAGAACTTCTGCAAAATCAGCGCATCGCACTGATGGCGGCTGTGTGTTTATGCAGGTTTGTGTGCAATGGGAGTGAGTGTTCATTTAGGGAATCTGTAAGGGAACAGGCATGGAAAGTTAGGGTTATTTAGCGGCCATATCTAATACTATACCAATTCTTCACTACACTAAACAAGGAAGTTTAACATTCATTAGTTTGCTGTGATATTCAATTATCTTCCCACGACATAAACATTTATTCCTCTTTTGTCTGTTTGCCATTTTTCCGATCAAACAATGAGCGTCAATAATGCAAAAGCACCTAAAGTCATTTTGGGCTAGTTTCCTCCAACTGCAGAGCCACAGTGCCAGCGTTCTCAGACCTGCACTTTCAAACAAACCTACATGCAAGGAAAGCACCTCCATGGCAGTAATATATGTCAATATTGTTATTTATTGTAGAAATTACATTTGAAAGGATCTATTTTAACTAGCTCCAAGTTAAAAACACACTCATGCTAATAGGATACTGACATGTCTACTTCTGCTGCAGCCATTACTTTCCTTTCCTATAGGCTGACACGTACACAACGACTGAACAGCTCAGTGGCTGATTAATCAACAGCCTGTCAAACGTGAATCTGTTAGTTTGTGAGAGAGTTAGGAGCCAGCTCCATTAAGTTTTGCATCTAAAACGTTACAGAAGAGGTAAACCGTCACGTTTCTATTACTCTCGGGCTTGCGGGAAAGAAACAGCTGAAAACCAGCTTTAAAAATGAAAGTTGGCAAACAATACATTCAGGTATAGTCTACGGTGGCGTGTATGGGTGTGTGTGGGGGGGCATATCCACAGGATTCCAAGATTAAAATAATCCCTCTCTGACTACATACCTGTGTTGACCCCTCCGGTGAGAATCCAGGCCCCAGTGGTGACTGCAGCTTTGATGAGGCCCTTGCCCACCACCTGCTTGATGCGTGGATGCAGCTCAAAGTTCTGAACTCCTCCGTGGACAGAGATGAGGATCTTAGGAAGCTCCATTTGCCACTCCTTCAGCATCAGCCGCAGGATGCTCTCTGGCCGCGAGTCATAGGACAAACGCACATACTGCCCACAAGAGAAGCGTGTTCACGTGAAGACACAAAGCAGAGAAAAGCAGCATAACATCACATATGAGAAGCTGAAACCAGGGAATGTTTGGAATTTTTGATGCTAGAAAAAATATATTATTGAAGTAAATAGATTATTGAAATAACCTTCTGTCAACTAACCAATTGATCGACTCATTTGTAAGATTAGACTAGATTTTAATAATGTAGTAAGACTTAATCTTAATTAATTACTTAAGACAATTCATTTTTGTCCTTTTCCTTTTTGTAATTTCTAGCTTGAAATGTTTGACATTGGCATACCAAACAACACAATGTTATTCATGTTTTTTTTGTAGTAATTATTAAGTCAATTAAGAAATCCTGAAATAAGCAAAATCCACACAAATCTACATTGAAGAAAACACCTTAAAAGACTGTGAAAGGCATTGTTTCAACACTCCATGTCCCACCAAGTTTTTTTAGTTTTACATGAAAAACATGCCCTCCAGCAGAGAAGGATTTGCCCTCCTACCTTGGTTCTGTACGAGTGAGACCCTCCCTGGAAGTTGATGACACCATAGGCGTCAGTGGGGCTCGCCTCTGTGTGTTTTTCCACCGACCACTCCTCCACCGCGGACATGGACAGGTTGGGGTTTTCACCCAGCTTCACGTCCGAGTACTTCGTGGCCAAGCTGGCTGTGAAGCCAACATGCTGCCGCACCAGGCGCCCACAGCAGCACCTTGAGGGTGAACAGAATCACCTTTAATTAACAGTACAATACTATTCTATATCTTTACTCACTACCTATAGTTGTAAGCTAACCTTGTGTTGTGTTACAGTCCAAGGAGCATTTCACTAGCTAACTAAATTTTATGATTTTACAAGTTGCATATAAAAATGTTTTAAAAAGCCCTGTTAAAGATAGCAGTAGTATTTTCTTACTGTGGAGGAGCCGGTCCTGAATGCTACTATAGCGTTAGGCTAACTCTAGCAGCTCTGTTCTTCTTTTACCATGCTAGCATGTATGTAGCCATCACATGAATGTTCAGACCATTTAACAGGGTTCTTGTTTTAAAACAATCTAACAATTAATGACCAACCTAAGCGGTTTTATTTTCTCTCCTCTCTTAATTACTTTAGGTGAGAATGTGCATCCTGACACACAAAGCCTGGAAGTTAATTGTTTCCTGAGGAGGGTTATTGTTACACTGTGAAAGACTTTGCCTGCAGGCCTTTTCTGGTAACCGGTTAGCATGGATTCTTTCAGAGTTCATGGTTGTGGCATCTAAGGCACTGCTCTGGTTCAAGGATCTCTTTGAATTGGACAGCTGCTGCTGCAACTGCCGATTCCCTGAAGTCCGCAACCTGGTTGCCATCTTTGACTCCACCCTCTCATTCCAGTCACAAATCAAATAAATCCCTGAATCTGCTTTCTACCACCTCAAAAACATCTCCAGACTCCGGCCATCTCTCACAGACTCCGATGCAGAGACCCTCATCCATGCCTTCATCACCTCCCGTCTGGATTACTGCAATGGAATCCTGTCCAGGGTCCCCAGCAAAGCCCTGGACAGGATCTAGTATGTGCAGAACTTGGCTGCTACGGTAATCGCCTGCACATCATCCCCACCCTCATTCACCTTCACTGGCTCCCGGTCAGGTCCCGGATCTCATACAAAATCCTTCTTCTCACCTCCAAATCCCTTCATATTCTTGCCCCACAGTACCTATCTGACCTTCTCCACCCCATATCCCTTCCCGGAATTTGCGGTCATCGGAAACACGTACGCTCACAATCACCCACACCAGCCTGCAGACTTTCGGGGACAGAGCTTTGAGAGTGGCAGCACCCACCCCCTGGAAATCTCTCCGGGCAGTGATCCACAATTCTCTAACTCTGGACATTTTCAAACGACTTCTCAAAACCTACCTCTTCACCAACACACATGGACTCATCCCTGGCAATCATTACTACTTTCAGTAAAGTATGCTTGGGTCTCCTGAAAGGCATTATATAAATGCAAGCTATTATTATTATTATTATTATTATTAATCCTGTCAGGTAACAAAGAATGAGAGAAACAAAGACCAAACAAATACTTACCGGACGAGCTGCTGGCAAATCTGGCATCCTGGAAGACATCTGGAAGGAACATCCCAGTGATACAATTAATCACTGATTTTAATTAAAATGAATAAGGACCACCTAAATGTGGACTACATTTGCAAAGATACAAAGACAGTTACAATGGTCTGATCCCTCATAGAGAAAGACGTTCTCGGTAGACATTTGAGGGCATTAAGGAAGGTTATGTGTCAGCTGGGCAGGTAACCATGTTAGACTGGCCTTTAACCAAGAGAGCGTTATGAAACCTCCCAAGGGGACTCTCACTTTGATTGCAGTCACATGCAGGCCTTTGGCCCAATGTTAAATACGCCCATGTTCAACTAACACCTCTGAATCATCTTCGAGCGGCAGCATGTACTTCAGTTAGTGGAGAAAAACCTGTGGCAAATAATTGATGTAAAAGAAAACACAGGGAAAAGAGTAACCCAGTGTCATGCCAAGTTTACAAGAGGAAAGAAAGGAATGCAACTTCTTAAAAGTGTGACTAAAAACAGAAAAGGCTTACACAGAAAGGAGGTGGTAAATTATAAATACATGTAACTGTGGGAAAAAGAAACCATTTTGTTTGTAAAATTCTTGGTCATTTAATATTGTCTATAACTGGATGACTTTTATCATGAGCTGCTGCACCTTTAATTGAGCTATATCGTGTGTGCTTCTCATGCACACGTGGCACATTTTGAATGAGCAAACTGCGTGACAAGCCAACAAGAAGCCTTCCATACAATTTTGACACTGCTTTGTAAGATTCCAGTAAGTCTGCAGAATAGTCCTGCGACATTTGACAAAAGAAACATCTGCATCAGTTCGTCACACACACACAAAGAAATATATTTTTTACAATAAGAGTACAGAAATAAATGATGATTAAATATGGGATTCAGATTTCACTGAATCTATTAGTTATCCAAATGATGAAATCCAATCTTCCTAAAATGGGAGACGTTAATAAAATCATCTCATCCCTAAGACTGGAAGAATATATGATACAGAGGTTCATCACTGGTCTTGCCTCTCTCACATTGTAATTATAGTTGACAGAAACAAACATTAAAATTATGTAAAAACAGACTCATTTACTCTTCGGAGAGTATTGTTTAGGGTTTGGTCCTACTTTAAAACACACACGCACACATACCATGCAATTACACCGTTTCCATGGCTACAAACACAAGGCACGCTGCAGAACATCGAAGCACATACCTGTGGGGGTCCTTTGACACTGGAAGTATGTACACACATTCCCTCTTGGTGAAAGTGCTTTCTATCCAGGGTTTCTGGGACTGTGAACACAAAGAAAACAGTTGCATATTGTGAGCATTATCGGACACAATGGACCGCTAAGACAGGGAGATTATGTTCGCATTTAATAAATTCAAGCTGCTAAGCAAAATTGTCCCCAGAGGATGTTTAAAGAAATGCTCCTCTGTAAAGCAAATGAGTGGTAGTACAAACAGTGCTGGCATTACATCCATTGTAGTTTCACAAAGACAAGGAAAGAACGAACTCCAAACATCCTAAAAGGGAGATTGTAACCCCTTAATCCATAATATACTCTGTGAAAATCAAAAAGGGATTAGAAGGTTTAATAAATAAAACTTTACTATATAATATTAGGACAACTACAGTTCAGGAGGCACATCAGGTACATGTGTCTGCCAATGTTTGAAGCTGCGATAAAATAATCTCATCGTGTATCACTATTCTTTAAAAACAAGGATTTCTGTCACAGGGGTTTTCAATTAATGCCTCACGCCTTATTGTTCCCCCAGTACTGCTCAGAGGGACCCATGAGCGATAAGCACCATTAATCCCTCCCAGCACAAAGAGGGAAACCTGCAAACACCATCACCTGCTTTACACCAAAGCTTCTCAACTATTCCGAAAACTCGAACAACAGTATTTCAACAACCGGGAGTAGACTTGTTGTGGACCGGGCGGTGACCAGAAAGTCATTTTCTGCCGGAGCTAGCTGCAAATTATCATCACTATTCAATGTTTCCATGTACAGGGGTTAAAAGCATAGAAACAGAAGTGACTTAGCATTAAGGAATAGTGTCTAAATTGCAATCAATCAATCCACCCATCCCCAAAGACACCTATCTCTGGTGAGTCAGATCCTACGCCGCCCACAACAAATGGTTTTACTGAAACATCGAAAACGAACAGGTTATGCCACCGCTTGACCAGTGACACCGAGCCACTGAATATGTACCTGGATGTCCTCCTCTTCATCTCTGTGTTTAAGGGCTTTGTACAGGAACATACCAAGGCTCCTTCATGCATCTCCTGGACAAACCACAGTCACCACAGCCTCCCCTGAGCACTGGATCATCAGGAACAAAATCGCTATACTTCTCACGGTCTTCTGAAGAATTTTCCACACAGGTCTCAAAGTCTGCAGGGACGCCGTTACCATACTGGTCCGGCCAAAGTTAAAAGCTGAGTGATCATCGAGAGGTTGCAGCCTCCAAACTCCATCTACTGTTAATCTGTAGGAAGCCACTCAGGGGGGCAGATGAATGTGTCTGAGACCAACTAGATATTATACTTAGGCTAGGGAGAAAGAGACGAGAGAGGCGGGGGTGTGGGAGAGGATTAGCGGATGGGCAGAGGCTTCAATGATATATGTCTAGTTGTCTACTGAAGACACACCACCAACTGTGATTCATGCCGTACACACAAAACCTGTCCCAACAACTCGGACCCCACACTTACACTTCAAGAGGCCTCCTTTATTTTTAAACTCATTTCCAAGAGGACAGCATTAAAAAAAAAAAAAACCACAAAAAAAAGGCTCAATGGCTCAAACTGAGGGCGGCCAACTAATATTAACCCTTGAACGTAACAGGGAACCCGCAACAACATGGCTTCACATATTTACATAAGGCAGTTGGTTTTGATGTTCACGTCACTATTAGGTCTCCACTATGGGATAATTCAATTCAATTGGGAAATGACGACATCAAACACAAATGTCTCAGAAAGGTTGTTTTAATAATGTAATTTCAACTTAATAATCCTGCAAGCAGTTGATACACCTGAAAGTTTACATTTATTGGAACCCGACTGATGATCTGATGAGTGCGATGAATTTTTTTGTAGGTGTGAATTATTATTTTGGCAGAGGGAATTATTATCCCTTTCAATATGAAATTTTTTTTGGGCTAAACCTTGCTCTGAACGCTTAGTTAATCACAGTGTAGAGACAAACCTTCAATTTCGTTATATTATCAAAACCACTTATTTAGAGTTCACCTGGAAGGTTGATAATAATCCTTAAATCCCCAAAAGCCATGTGTGCATGCACAGCTATTAAAGTATTACAGAGGTGCTAAAAAGAAATGGTTAATGTTGCACTTTTTAAAAAGGAACAGTTCAACATTTTGGAAAAATATGTTTATTTTCTTTCCTGTCAAGAGTTAGATAAGATCACTTTTGTCCCGTTAACATCAAGCTAGAGCAAGGAAACATTTGCTTAGCAAAAAGACTGGAAACAGCAAGCCTGGCTATTTCCAAAGGAAACAAAATCTGCCTACCGGCGAAACTTCTGACAAAGTTTCCAGTCTTTATGCTAAGCTAAGCTAACATGTCCTGGCTCTAGCTTCATAAGGGTTAAAAGACTATTTGTTTACGTTGCTCTATTTGGGGGACACCCTGGTAGCCTAATGATTAAAACGCATACCAAATAATAACCACAACGTCGAATCCCGGCGGGTGCATGCTGTACATTCATCATCATTAAAGTTAACAATAAAAGATGAAGATTTGCATTTAGTGTGCAGGTCGTAGTCTGGTTATAGGGTGTGTAACTATAGCACAGCTAGTGTCTCAGAAGGGTAAACACAGCTTCATCTAACAACGTTAATTGGCAGGTTTGATACTGGTGTGCCAATTAGCGAGGGCTGATAGCAATACTATTGTCAATATTTGATTCATACCTAAATCTAAACAATATTATGAGCTGCAGCCCTTCAGTGCACCTCCGTCACTAAATTAGTGACAGGTACGAAACACGCCCCAAGACTTGAGGGAGGTTTCTGCGCTGCGTAAAAGCGCTTTCAACAAAAAAAAAACGCTGGCATCATCCTGACCCAACACGATCAAACAAAGTGTTAATGAGGCAGATCAAGCCGGACTGCGTTCTGCTAACCTGTAACCATGGTACCTGAGAATGTCAGGCAACAAAAGACTTGAGGACTTTACAGCCCCAGTCAAAACACTCTCTCTCTCTCTCTCTCTCTCTCTCTCTCTCT
>JAVQJD010016735.1:0-18652 GCA_036023655.1 Nannoperca australis | reverse complement strand
ATTTCTTTAAAGTTAAGACTAGTTTAAAGTCATCTTCATTGAAAAGTACAGTGCTTTTCCTTCAAAAATAAGGACATTTCAATGTGACCCCAAACTTTTGAACGGTAGTGTATGTCCCTTGACATATAGTGCAGTCAGAATATATAAAGAGCAGTGACAAATCTTTTAATGTGTTGGCTCTGTAGTGCAGGATTTATAATTTGAAATAAACCAAGACTATAAGGTTAAAGAGCCAATTGTTAGCTTTAATTTGAAGGTGCTTACATTAGGTGACTGACTTGTACAGTCAAGAACATTGATTGTCTTTCCTGTAACCTGAGGATCATTGTCCAGCTGCATTGTCCTACTATTGCAACTATGAGTCTATGAGTCCTTTAATGTTTGTCCCATTTACATGGATTGTGAAGGTTAAGGTTCTCATTGATCCAAATGACAAGATATTTATTTTCATAGACTGGCTTAATACAGGTTGCATCAAGAGTAACAAATAAAAATTAGATGAAGATGATATGTTCCTGTTTTGAAAGGAGACTGCATCATTTAAAGGGTTTAAAGTGCTCTTTGGAGATCAACGGCAAGCTGCAGTTGTTCAATGGACAGGTTTATAGAGTAAACATTATAATAGTGGTTCCTAAACTTTTTTTTTGCAACACCCCCCTTTTGGAGGTAAAATAATTTTCAGCCCTACCCCCACCCCACAATACGGCAAAAACCTGGACTTTGACTGGTCTTGTTTTAATGTAGTTCACCGTGGCAATGATTTCTGTCATTTCATCGCTCAGTTCAGCGCTTCTCTGTGTATAAGGCAGTGCGTCCACTGCGCCTCAGGAGCGACACGCTTTGACGTGCTCTTGGCGTTTGATTTTGCTTTGCATTAACTTGGTAGTCCTGTCACAAACTTGTCCATGCTAGATGTGAAGAATTGTGTTTACATTTTTAAGCGACCCTCCTCTGTGGTGTTTTTAAGGTTGTCGGTAGTATAATTTGTGCCATCTGATGGAGGTAACTTGACAGTGGAAACAGTGTTTACAGTAGATTGTGATTCTTACTACAGCTGCTTTTGGAGGACGAGTATTGAAACTCGAACTCGATGACAATTCTTACTCTGTGTGCATTACTCCATTTGCATTACTGCAGAAGTAATTTTCTAAAAGTCAGTATTTTGCTGTAAACTTTCATGATGTTCTTCTGATTATCATTCCATTATTTGAACCACCTTAGAGTTTTTCCATTCCTAAGATTCAGCTTTGGTTGGTACTATTAACAGAGCACTGTGAATTACTTCTCACATGGTAAATCTGTTGGAAAAGTTCTGAATCCTTTTTGCTGGATAGAGGATGCTAAATGTAATTTGCCCACCACTCATTTGCAAATAACAAATTCAAAAAATGTGAGTTGATGTTCAGTAAATGCCTGAAATTCCTTTCTTCTTTCTGTTTATTCTCTCATAGGTCCATTGCTGTGTGATGGTCGACTGACACACCTCCTCTTTCCTCTCCTCCTACTCTTGCGGGCTCCCCTACTGTTTAGCTTTGGTGAGCGCACCTGCCCCAATAGCTGCCGATGTGAGGGGAAAACTGTCCATTGTGATTCAGCTGGCTTCTTAGATGTACCAGAAAATGTATCAGTAGGCTGCCAAGGCCTCTCCCTGCGCTACAATGAACTGCACACCCTGCTACCGTATCAATTTGCTCACCTCAGCCAGCTTCTATGGATATACTTGGACCACAATCAGATTTCAGCTGTTGACAGTCGAGCATTCCAGGGGGTCCGCAGGCTTAAAGAGCTAATACTGAGCTCCAACAAGATCACATCACTGCACAATTCGACATTCCATGGAATTCCCAATCTTCGCAGTTTGGACTTGTCCTACAACAAATTAGAAATCCTGCAGCCAGGTCAATTCCATGGCTTACGAAAACTACAAAACCTACATCTACGCTCAAATGGTCTCTCCAACATCCCGATTCGAGCATTCCTGGAGTGCCGAAGTTTAGAGTTTCTGGATTTGGGCTATAATCGAATCAAGGCTCTTACCCGCACCACCTTTTTGGGTCTACAGAAGCTGATGGAGTTGCATCTGGAACACAACCAGTTCTCACGGATCAACTTTTTTCTGTTTCCACGCTTAGCCAACCTGAGATCACTCTATCTGCAGTGGAACCGCATTAGGGTGGTCAACCAGGGCCTTCCGTGGACTTGGTATACAGTGCAGAAACTTGATCTGTCTGGAAATGAAATCCAGACCCTGGACCCAGCTGTGTTTCACTGCTTGCCCAACCTTCAAGTCCTTAACCTTGAATCCAACAAGCTGTCCAATGTGTCCCAGGAAGCAGTGTCAGCATGGATCTCATTGACCTCCATCAGCCTTGCTGGGAACATGTGGGATTGTGGAACTGGCATATGCCCACTTGTGGCTTGGTTGAGGAATTTTCGGGGTAGTAAAGACACTACTATGATATGCAGCAGCCCAAAGTATCTCCAGGGAGAAAAAATTATGGAAGCCACAAGGAACCATGGTATTTGTGAGGAAACTGATTACATTCTGACTGAAACACCCTCACCAATGTCAGAGCTAATTTCTGAAGCCACAGCTGAACCAACCTTTGCCCCTACTAGCGGCTCTCCACCTATGTCACCAACCAACACCTTTGGTCCTCTCCCACCATTCAGACCTCGACCTATTCCTCACCCTACCTTTCCAGGGCATATGAGCAAAGACCCAAGAGACTCAGTTGCTCGCACTCGACCAACTCACTTACCACCACCTGAGATAGAGCACATGACTCTACACAAAGTGGTGGTGGGAAGTGTGGCACTCTTCTTCACCATGTCCCTACTCTTGACAGTTATCTATGTGTTGTGGCGGCGCTATCCAGGGGCAACTAGATTGCTGCAGCAGCGATCCATGGTGGGGCGGAAGCGTCGCAAAAAGAGTCCAGAGCCTGAGCAGAACCTGAGCTCCCAGCTCCAAGAGTATTACATGAGCTACAACCCTGCTGCCACACCAGAGGCATTGGAGGTGCTAGGCAATGGCACTGGTTCCTGCACTTGCACAATTTCTGGCTCCAGGGAGTGTGAGGTATGATCCATCGCATCAGCCTAAAAATCAAAAATCAAAATCAAAATACAAAGGCTCAACAGAGAGGTAAATCCTTTATCACGTATGCGCTGTAAAAAGACACTGTTGAATCACAGTTAAGCACACTTGACTCTTCGTTCATAACACGCTTTTTAATCTTAAATGTCTCCAATTATTCAGGTTTTACTTTTAAAACCTTAAAGTGGAAAACAGAAAATTACTAATCTGATCCAGGGAAAGCAATCCACAACATGGGTTCATTATTTGAACAATAATGCAATACCAAACTATGAGTTCTCTGAAGTTAATTGAGTGTAGCTTAAATTCTGTGTAGCAGAAACGCAATTACTCTTTGTATTATTTGTTATTTAATATTTTACTAAAGCTACACTTTTGCAAATGTTCTTCATGGAATGTAAACTTAAGAGACCATGAATAATTGGATAACTATTTTGCAGACATCACTCTACATCAGGATGGCATGCCTCATACGTGTTTTAAGCTCTTTGTTTGGGGGGTGTGTGTGTGTGTGTGTTTAGGGAGGGTTGGCAGGGGGGTGCACTGGTACTTTAAAGTGTGTCCACAGAACATATTTCTCTGGGAATGTTTATTTTATTGAATTCAAAACTTCCAAATTGCCATTACTCTATTCAGTTTGTAAGACACAACATAATCAATGTGTGCAAATTTACTATATACTACATACTGATTGAAATTTAACAGTTTTGCTATCACAAAGTGAGAGAAGTTGCTTGAGAGGCCTTAAATACAACAGAAAATGGAACATGTTAACTTGTTCATTACAGGGTTAAACTGTGAAGGTGCACTTTAACTGCCCTTAAGTATTAATTTAATTTCTTCCTCAGTTTTGTTGGGAGATGCAAGAGATACAGAGGCAAGACACTACGGTAATCCCAAAGTTTATGATATTGTTTAAATGTGGATCCCTGTGCTGTGATGAGTATATTTATAAAACAGGGTAAATACAATCATAAGCTTGAAAACCTTTAGACAGATTCACCAATAGGTCTTACAGAGTTCAAAGGTTGCCTGAAATATTTTGTTTGCTAAATATTAAAATATATAAAATATTATATTAATAATTTTAAATATTAGACAGCAACAACATATCTGACACTAAAGGGTATATTACCACCTCAAACTGTAACTTCACTATTATTTACAATAAGTTATGGCACTGGATAACTCCGTGTTAGAAATTAGCTTATGGCTTCTGACATTTATATTGTGATTATTTATATTCCAAATTAGGATTTGATGTATTTTTTAAGAAAATAAATACATTACATGTTCCAAGCTTGTCATTTATGTTCACTTAATTGCAGCTGCCATGCTCTATGCTAAATATAATATAGTATGTCATAAACAAATTCACAGTTTGATATGCCTAGGTCTAAGATCCCGGCTTAGGCAGCGGTATGTACAGTCATGTGCCTGTTAGTGTTAGTCATACATCTGGAACCAATATGCAGCTTGCTACAAAACAAAGCGGTGTTCTGATTCCCTCTTCTAACACTGCAAGTATTTTTGTAGCAAGCAGTGTCAGTGTACTGTCTCACTCCACATAACCATAATCCAAATCTCATCATCTCAAAAACAATGTCTCCTGTTCATCATCACTGACAGCTGTCTACAGTAGTTTGTTGGACATGGGGGGAACTACACTATGGTTTATTTCACGTGTTTCATAATTAAGAAGCTGGTATAAGCCTGGTTTAGTTTGATGAAAGTGCCATCTTGCTGGCCGACACAGCTGGCTGTGACTTTCATTATGGCTCTGCACAGCACCAGCAGTCCCTGTGGATGGCAATGTACAAGAACAAAAGACAAAACAACCCATTTACCCTGCTGTGGCTAGGATTCTGTGAGGTATTGTCAAGACTGGCACAGAATTGTGTCAGAGCCCAGCTGGAAACAGTTCTCTGTCTCTTTCACTTTGGTCCTGAAGGCTGGAAACTCCAAACTTAAAAGCCCACGAAAGGACAGGTAGACATAATTTACTCTGGCTGATTAGACTTCTGTTTAGGTTGAAGTTGGATGCAGCTGTGCTGGGGAGTTTGCCGACATCACCAAAATCCTGTGTCCCATATAGGCTGTAGGATATAAGATTGTTCGTTCACACAGAAATGTGTCTGACATCACCTGCTCCAGCAATCTAATCTCACACACTAATTCTCTGTACCTAACACAAAATAAAGAACGTGCAGATTGAGCACTGGTGCACTTAGTTCTAAATTCGAATCCCATTAGAATTATGTAAGAGTATCAATTGTTTTGGTACTGAGTACTGGTAAGGGTTAGTATTGATACTGATCTGCATGTATCAATAAAATCCTAACGATACCCACCCCTATTCATTGATATTTGTATGATAGATGGTGAAAACTGAATTAGAACATATGCAACTTATAGGAATTGATACTTTTATGGCATAAACAATCACATAAAACAGTCGAAGAAATCAGCACTAGGTAACTGAGATTGTGATTGTATCTTGTGGGACAGAAAAAAACTGATTTACCAGTTCACCGTCTCTCTCTGGTGTTTTCCTCGAGCACTCCCTGCCTTGCAGAGATACTGTGCCTGTACCCCTCTTCTCTTCAGACAGCTTTGAAGAGAGAAGGATGTCACACAGCCAGCCACAGCGCTCACTTTGCATGTCCCCTGGCTAATTTCCCCTCCAGTTCCGTTCCACTTGACAGGCGTTCCACCAAAAAACATTTAGAAGAACACTTTCATTTTCCGCTCCCTCTCCCCTTTACCTCATCAGTTTTAAAGAACCATTAAGAGCTTAAGTGCAAGCAGGCGTGCACCGCGGAGAGCAATCTCAATGAATATACAGTAGGTTTCATATCCAAGATTCCAGTTAAATTGTTTGCTCTCTCACTTTTCCCCCCAAATTCTCCCTTCCAGGCACGGAAAGAGCAGCTTTTAATGTGCATCATGAAATCCTCTCTGGCCGTAAATTATTGAATTCATTATTTGTGTGATCAAGCAAGATAGAATTTTAAAAGAGTGAATTATTAAGAGGTCTTTATAGTTTATAGAAAGCTTTCTGTTTCTGTTCATTGCAGTTTCTAAACTCCCAGCATGTTACATTTGAGTGGGAGCTCTATCATGTTGCTCCTATAAGCCAATAAATGAACCGCTATTAATGACAACATGGGGCTAATGAGGGTAAGATACATGTTTTTCACTGCTTGGCTCAAGTGTTTCTCCGGTTGATAAAACAGAGAAAAACGAAAACATCTCAGTTTATCATGATTTAAAAATGTGGACGTGAGCACAGCTGCTTGGACGACAATGCTGGCAATCCCCTTGGTGAGAAGTATTTCCACTTATTCAGTGCAACAACCTCTTAACTATCTCAGAGGGGCAATTTCATGCCCTCTTCCCTCGATTGCTGGGTCATCCTCAAAAGAACTTCTCCCTGCAGAGGCTGTTTGGGATGATGATGCGTGTGTTGAAATCTACTAAACGTGGCTCTCCACTCCAGGCCCTCCTCACCATCGCATACGCAGAAATACAGCCATAAAAGCTCAACACAAATCCAATGAGCAGTGTATTATTAGCAGCATCTGGAGCTTGGCCCCTCAGCTAAGGCAAATGGGGATCTTCTGTTTTACTGGATATCACAACAAAAAAACAGAGAGAGAAGATTCTACGGCAGATATTTTAAAGTGTGTATTTGAGTTTTAGACTAAAAGGCGGAAAACAGCTCAGTGGCACTTTATATAAAAGACCCACCCCCTCTATTGCCCTAAATTGAATTGTATAATCCTACATGCCCCCCTTTTCCTCTTGCCATGGGCTTTGGCAGCCGCTGTATACTTCATCCTCAGATAATAGTAGCATCAACCCACCCACCTTCACTTGTTCTGTCAAAAACACACAAACATCTAACAGTCTATATAACAGCAAAGCTGGAACGAATGTATATGTACTAAAATGTGCAGATACTGAATGGGAATAAGTGTAAATAGCAGTATGGCAGTGCAAAGTGTAAGTGATTAAAATGAACAACACACCTTCCTACACACACTCACATGGTCTCTTTATAAAGTGCATCCCTGCAAAGAACTAACTGACAACTGTTTTGATATTCAAAATGAATTGTTAAATCAATGTTTAGCAAAAGAAAGAAAATAAATTACGTAGATCCAGCTTCTAAAGTAGTAGGATCATTTTCTTTGTCTTATGTGATAATACACAGAGAGTAAATCTTTTGGGTTTACTATCTATTTGGTCTATCTGGCTGTTTGAAAAATCTGATTTTTTTTTACCATTTTATGCAAAGTCCAGTCCATACTTACCATGAAGCAATTCCATTTTGTCTCAACTAGTTCACCCAATGCTAATATGGGGCTTTAGCAGTCTGAGTTAGTCAGATCAAGTTGGTTACACTGTTTTATGTGCTACGCGTTTCTCCGGACAGTATTTTCTTGTGGCGGATGGACACCTCCTGTTAGTTGTATTGCTGTGACGAGAAACCGGCAATAAACCTACATGCAGATACCAGGATGAAGACATGGCTTACTCTTGCTAGCCAAATCAAGTGGCGTTTTTTAAGCTTCATGTAAGCTTTAGAATGCATTTTTCACAGAACCAGGACTGTGGATTTTGTCTCCCATTTCATACAGAACAGGGACTTTACTGATTGCAGCATTACTTTGCTCTATCAGCGTACATATGACACAGGCCTACGCTATGTACAAAAAAATCCAAATCTATGCTTTAAAGTCCCTCTTCCCTCAAAAATGTATTTGCTCATTGTTACTTCACTTAGATGATAAAAGAAACAAGATTAAGTCTACAGCCATGCTAGTGGCTCTGTAAGGCTGTATTTAGGCACAGTAGTGCTTTGAACTAAATGCTAATACTAACATGCTGATTTTAAGCAGGTATGTTTACCTTGTTCACTATTTTAGTGCATGTTAGTATGCTAATGTTTGCAAGTTGCAAAATGCACTAAACACAAAGCACAGTTGAGGCTGATGGGGATGTCCTTAGTCATAAATCAAAGTATTTGACAAACTGACACTTTGACCTTATGATGGTGCTAGAGGCAAAGTTAAAGGATCACCGAAGTGATTACAATTAATGCCAAGGAGGACATGAATACTAGTACCAAAGTTCATGGCAAGCCATCCAGTAGTTGTCGGGACAATTCAGTCTGGACCAAAATAGTGGACCGGCTGGCTGCTAGCATGGCTAGAATTTGTGTAGCAGAACATCATCTTGCAACCTCTTAGATTGGACATTTGGAGGAGTTTTGAATCCAGGTTGGGAGCCACTGGACTAAATGATCAATCATTAAAAATAATCCTAATTGATAATGAAAGGAATCATTAATTGGAACCCCAGTGTAACATTCTACTCCTACAGGGAATCAGCATACACACCCATCAACGCATTTGTCTTATTTAAGCTTCCCTTGGAGCACTTTTGATTCCTCATTTGCAGTTTTATCAGCAAGTGTGAGTCAACTGAGTTTAGACAATGTGGGAAAATAAGCCTGTAGGAAATCAGCTGGAATCAAAAGAGGAAATAAGGAGGCTTCATGCCATTCCAAGTGCTATTTATATCAATGAGAGGTTGGTGGATAATGTGCAATCAGGCAAAAAGTGGCATGACATCACCTCTATGCAGGGAAAGCAAGGCTGCAGCTCCTCAAGGATGCTTACAGCAATGAACAGTTTACCCTATTAAGGATTGAGACAAAGCTGTCTCCCCTCAACACACTCAATACTGTGAGGAGGTTCAAATGGAAGCCCTTAAATGCTTAATTCTTCTCATGTTTTCATAAATTTCATAAAGAACCTTTAATAATTTAGGCTATGTAGTAACTTGGCAAAACTCAATTAAATTTTATTTATTCATTGTTTTGTGCTCCAAGGCCTATTAGGTTAAAAGTCATGTGCATTGAATACACGTTGAAAAATATTTTCACACCATGTTTTTTTGTTATCAAAAGATGTTCAGGTCTTCAACATTTCTCCATGAAGAACAGACATTTTTTGCTTGTTTTTCACTACCTGCTTTGTGCTACAATATTGATCCTATTTTGTGCTTCATCGTAAGTTGCCAGTATTATCAGAATCGTATATTATTGCAACTGTTGTAAAACATTGTCTATATTTTATGGCCTTGTCTTGCTTTGATCTTCTTGCCGTATGGAGCTTGCTGAAAACATACTGTGTTTGCAGTTTGTTTATTTTCCTCTTGTCACATGAATTTTAATTTCACAAGGCTGTAGCCCTTTTCTGCAAAGGTTTGAATTATTAAAGTGTGGTTTTCAGAAGAGACATTTCGGCAGATCACATATTTTTGAATGGTGCCCAATAGGCACAATGTTCGTTTCCTGGAATCAGGCAGCAGCCACAGCCCCCCACGAAGGCCACTGTTTTCTGTAGAACAGACCAACAGAGCCTAAAGTTGCTCTTCTACTTAGAGTGACCCCTCCTAGTTTGAAAAGTTAGCATGTTATGTCTTTATAACAGAGGGGAAAGTTTAGTTTTTTGTATTTAGTGTACAAGAAAACTGGATTACCAAGCGTAGATTGATGAACAGCCTGTAAGCCTCATATAACCAGTTGTTTTCATGCACCATGACACCACATGATGAACAGGTTAGTAAAAGTTGCCTTACAGAATTAACAACTCATACATTGGAATATTTCTTCAACAACATGCCAAGAAATGCCAAGTGAATGCCTCCAACCACTACTGCAACTTCTGCATCAACTGAAAATGATGTAGGTGGGACAGATACACATACACTCACTGCTGATTAGTTAGGGCAAAATAACAACCCCTCCTACACAGATCTGAACAATTTGAAGATGTCACAGAGGGATGAAAATAATGATAAACAGATGAATAATAATATTATAATAAAAATAATAGTTAAAGGTCTGCATCATATCACCACATTGTCATACACACTGTAATACATAACATTGTATCACCAGGCCAAGTCATATTACGCCGAATAAAACTTTAATAGCTTTTTACACACTATGACACACTATAGTGTAGTTGTAAGCATATATAAAGACTGTTAAGGAGGTGTACGCAGTCTTCTTACTTGGGTGGGGAGAATGAGCAGACATTATTCATCTTCCTTGTTAAGGACTTTCTCTTTATTCAGAGATTGAACACATGTTTCCTCCATCATGACTACAGGACAGGAATAGTGACCGAGAGACAATGTACCGTATTACCTGAAGTAGAACAATAGGCAGTGCAGTGGGTACCATAATACAATGAGTAAGAGCGCAATCACAATCAATGCTTAACAAAGACATTTACTTGTAATGGCTCACTACAATTTTATAGTGCTTAATTAAATAAATTATTATATACAAATACTTTACAGGTTAGAATTAAACCTGTAATTAAACAATATTTGTGTAATATTTTTTCTTCTTTCACATAATCCCCCCCCCCCCCCCCATCAGTTCTTGTAAAAATGAATCACATGAGAAAGCCTTTAAGAGGTGTTTTTATAACAGGGCGCTTGAAAAGTTTAAGGTATCACATTCAGGATTGTGATATCATTTGCATTCCATTTTCTGTTAAATGTCACATTACGCCTGCTATTTATTAACAGTTGAGAATGACACTGTCACTAGTAGCTGCAGTAGGAGTGCTAATTGTACAACTGCACCCTCTGGCAAGTGTCAACAGCCACTCCAGTGGGAAGGGGGAGGGAAATTAAAAAGATGTCTCCTGCAGCTATTTGGCAGTACTTTAGGATCAAGTCCTATTATATTAGAAAGTCACAGTTGATTTGGAATATGTGAACAGGATTTGCATGAAGAACTTAAAAAAAGGATATGAAGACAACAATCAAATGCCTTGTAGTTTCCACTGTTGTCTAAAGACATTAAACACAACAAAACACATTTCTGTTACTGGCACTGCTTCAGCGTGGCAGGGTTCTGCCTAAAATGAAGTTAATTAATTAATTAAGCTAAACATAATTGAAAAAATAAAAACTTAATTAAACATGCTTGTCCCCTTGGCCAGAAAACTAGAAACTAGAGGCCCAGTAGCCTGAATACAAAACTGTGTTTGTGTTTTGTTGGATTAAGAGGAGCGCTCAGCAAGAGTCCTGTTATATTTGGATACATTTAAATTTCCGTAGCATGTCTCTACCAACCCTTAGAGACATCTAATTTTGTATGATGTGAGCTTTGTGATGTCATGTTTTATCCTCTCTTATCCAAGCCGGGAAACTAATGAGTGAACATGAATATTTAGCCTTCACAGTTACACAAAACATTAAAACTGACACATCTATTTTTGCAATACTGAGATAAAAATTACATATCATCAGATAGGGAGGCAGTTTCATGAAACAACTGATACAATTCAACCCTGATCCTTATCAAACCAACAGAAATGTTGACAAGCAACCTTTTGATCAGAATGTCAGAGCCGTTTCAGACCTGGGGGTGGGAAAGTGTTTGAGTAATGCTTCCCCCCTCCTTCAACATGTACCGAAAACACAACTGAATGAGGCACCTTTCACTCTGAGCCTGGTCTCCTGTGATTTCATATAATTTGCACCACTGTATTCAAATGCAAATGCCCTGTGCACAATATGTGAGAAAATTGTTTTTTGCAGAGTGGAAGAATAGAATGAGATGAGTAAATACAGGTTGTTCTTTGGAACTGAAATAGTCACGTGAATAGGCACAAATCAGTCATCGTTAATAATAAATCCAATTCATCGGTTCGTATTGGAGATTACAATAGAATTGAGATTTAAGACCTCCGTTGGCCAGGTCAATAACATGATCATTGTTATCTGTCTTGGTTTTCCCAGAACACATGTAATTCACTGCAGTCTACTCTATCAAAACTGCCCGACAAAGAATAATATAATATCACTTTAACAGTTTTGTTAAAATAATAACATTTCAGCTAACAAATATTTGTAGACTAACACAAACATGTGGATGAGTTGTATTCATGAACTACAAGTGAGACAATGGTTTGATCAAAAGTTGGATTGAAAGATTTGGGCTCCCACTCACGCCACACCTTCACCTATACAGATCAATGTTCTTTCACCCACATAGATCATTCAGTGGTTGCACTGATCAGGCATCAGATAAACACTACAACAGCTCAGTGCACCTTCTGTTTGTATTTGCGAGCCTTTTTTTCGGTTGCTTTAAGACTAATTTTAGCAAGCACAAGTTCTGCTACTGTTATCTCATGAGACAGACCCTGCTGGGGACTACTTCCATAGCCTCAAAATACTTAACTGGATTTCAGTCCATCGGAAATGCTTCTTGGGTGGATTGAACCAGAGCTTTTTTGGAGATCATATAGGTATCCAAGTGTAAATGAGGTCAATCAATCAATCAAAATGTATTCATACTGAACCTTTCAAAAGAATCAAATGCAATTCAATGTGCTTTACAAGCAACTGTCAAAACTTGGGATGTTAAAAATGGATTTAGAGCCTAAAGACACTGATGGCATGGGCTAATTTCTAGATTTGTGAAAGCTAGTTAACATTGAGCTTAACCCTTGTGCTACACTGTGGAGAAGACACTGGGTCAAGACAATGGGCCACTGGGTCAATATGACCCGGCAAGGTAGCACAAGGGTTAAACAAAGCTGTTTGGTTCCTTGTTTTAAAGCTGCTTAAATCATAACTTCAACCCCAACGTGCAAGCAAAACTGTTACCTAGATAACATTACTTGTTAGCCTACTTTTTCAAATAGCAAACTGGGAGGTGGTGTGTCCAACTGATTACCAAATTTTACACTTTTATGAGGCTGTAGTGATGGTAATGCATAGTGAACACAAGCGTCCATGAACATTTCTGAATAATGAGTCCAACGTACAAGTTCTTGTAATGGCTTCTAGATGCTGACTCCCAAAAAACACTTCATGTTGAAGTGAAGGGGAAAACTTTAATTGTCTCCCTTGAAATACAACGTTGTATGTTTTCACAAAGCCACCAAATCTGTACAGCTGACACTGAGGAACTGGGTGATTAAAAGTAATTTGTTTTGGACAAAACCTTTGAACTGCCCCTTTTTCTATCTGGTTCACTTTATTTCCAGCAAGCTGTAACACTGCCATCAAAAAGCTATCTTCCACTCACCAACAGCTCTGCATGGTCAAAATCAATTACTAAAGACACGGTATATACAGTATATAGACTACAGCAGTATTGCATTATGCATAAACAATGGCCTGTTTGAAAGGCTTCATTTGAGTTGAATGATTTCTATTTAGCCTCTAATAAAATGAGATCGTGTCAATATCATTCTAGACAGAATATAATTAATCATCTAAAAAGGTTTTTATCATGATCATTAAATTGAGTCTATTTTAATTTACATCTTTGTCTCTTACTGATGCCAAAAAATCCCTGCAACCACTGGCCAACATACTGTCCAGTAGAAATAATGGAATAATAAAAGTGTTTACAACAATTCTAGCATACTTAATCATATTAAATGCATTGTATTGCATTGAGACAGGCCAGAACGGAATTCCATTAAGTCAACAAGTGCAGATTTTCATTCCATATAAAAATGTTTACTGAATCACTGTCTGAAGGTAAGATATTGTGTAAGACTGAACACAAGCTGAAAAGTCCTGCTGCTGCAGATTTTTGCACTATACTATATGAAATCAGAAAACAGTTCCCCTGTGTGGTTTTGGTAATGTGTTATTCATGCTTATAAAAAGTTGATAAATTGAACTGTCTCTGACCACAGAAATAATACACATGAACTTCCCCTCCCCTCTCTCTTTCTCTCCCCTCAATTAATTATTGAGTTATTTCATACAGACATCATTACAGTCCCTTAAACACTTCAGTTTCATTTCCCATGTAAAAATAAATGTTAACAAAATGTAATTGACTTCAGTTTTTTGCCACCTTTGTAGCATAATCACATCATATTGATGCCTTTTACGTGTTACTCAGATGCGACTCAATTCAATTCAATTCAATTCCCAAATACAACCCAAATACAAACGAGCTGGCCTTGAGGATGAACAAATACATTTTTATCAAAACAAGCGTGGGAACCCCCATTGTAGAAGCGGAGTGTCAGTTGTAGAGAAGAGCTGGGGAAATGTCCTGAGCTGAGACCAGAGGATCTACGGGGAGCCAGCATGACAGAAAACAGAACCCCTGTGATGCTTGGTTTCCATCTGGGTCCCAGAAGACGTGAGAAAAGAAGGAGATTTGGATTTGAACATGGACACAGTCTTATAGTAGTACAGAGTGTACAGTAGGGCTGGGTAACATGATGGTATTCCAAGAGCAGATGGAAATTTGTCAACTGTAGAAGATGTTTCTATAGTGCATCTAACAAATAAGCTGGCCTTGCATTATGTGTGGAATCCATTGTGTGCAGTGTTGAAAATCACTGAGCCGGCCTGCTTCATCGGAGTAATGGATTTTGTGTTATGCATTTTCAGTTAGAATAATCACTGAAAAAAGCTTACTACCTTTGAATTCAAAGATTGAAAGGTTCATTACACATACACAAACAATGTGTGGTGAAATGCAATGTGGCATGCTCTTAAGGCTGTGCTAAAAGACTAGTGTGTAAAAGAACTATAAAGGTGAAAATTCGAGATAACACAATGGAGTGTAAATGTGCGATGCAATAGATTCACAGAGTGAATGTGCCAGACATGGCAGAGGATATACAGAGGACACAGTTCACCATCCTGATGGCCTGATAAATAAATCTGTCCGTGTTGGACTTGTGAAACTGAGTGTGTTTCTGCTCGGCATGAGAAGAATTTGACTTTTACAACTTGATATTTCTTTTAAATAATCCAGAAAGGTAGAACATTTACAAGAGTCTTTGCATTTACATTTCTCTGCCAACAAAAGAAAAACAGTTTTGCATTTTCAAATTTTCTATTTTTACTTGTTGCTGTTTTTTTAATGGAAAATTAAACTGATAATCAAAAGGTGTGTCATTGCTGGTCTCAACCAAGCAAATTTTATGTTGGAGAAATGTAAGGAAAAAGAAAAGAGAAATGTGACCAAAACTGCTGAGGTTAACATGTCTTTACCTGCACAGATAATGAAAAGATGGGGAGGCTTCACAAGTTCCAGAGTGAAAGAGACAGAATGTTCTTGTGTGTGTGAGATGATGGAACAGGTGGAGAAAGAGGGAGTGAGGTGGGCATGTGCATGTTAGAGAGTGAAAGTTAGCTGGTGCATATCTCGACTGGACAGATCCTCCTTATGTTCTGTTGTCTGTAACGCAACACTGTTCTGTATTCTTGTAGTCAAAGTGTAGTCATGATTCCAGAACCTTTGTGTGATCCAACCTATTTAGAAATTGCTCCATACTATAAAAAAAACATGTAATCCGAGCACAATCATATACTGGTCAAGTTGATATCAGCGCTTTCATGTTTCACACAGGGCAACATGTTGCCTAGCAACACAAGCAGCAGAAATTCTAAAGGCACAGGAACTATTATTTTTATGATATTTTTAACAAAAGAGGAAGCTCAAAAGATAAGTTGTCCAACCCCCCAAAAAAACAAACATAAAAAAAAAACATTCTTAAAAATAGTTTTAATTTGATGATATGGCAGTTTGTTGTGTGGATGGTACTATTGTGGTGACGCAAGTAATGGATGAGGCTGTGGCCACGTCCTCCATTACGCTGGCAGAAAATAGCTCTATGGGTATAATCCCTTGGATGGTACAAGTATCCTAACAAATGGGAAGCAATTATTTCTTGCTCTAGTTTTTTTTTATTTAGAACATTTTATTTATGTATTTTTGTTCCATGTGAAATTTAATTTATTGTGGCTCGCATGATATATACAGAGAGAGACTTGGGGGGAAAACCTGATCGTCCTAATGTGGTCATCCATCACCTGCATAACTCACAATCATCATAAATCATAGCGCTCAAGCACAGATGAGCATGCACGTGCATGCACTTACAGAAATATGCGCACACACTGAACACACGCTTTTCATCAGTGACGTGCTCAGTTTGATCGCAGCCACAACACCCTGGATCACATTTCCTCAGGGTGATCTTTGAGTTTTAGCATTAGACCAAGCTTCGCATCCCTTGCTTTATGCATACACTCGTAAAATCACTTTATGTTCAACTTCAAATGATGTTCTTGTAGAGCAGCTTACTCCCACTGGCCCACTTACACATGGGTCACTATATCCTCGGTTAAAATGAAACATGTTGTGTTGTTAGAGACAGGGATAGTGTGGAGGATAAAGGCCCTATTTTTAAATATTTTGGGGTCTAAATGACTAATGGATACAAAAAGTTTTTGAATTGGTCCAATAGATCACCTCAGCCAGCAGCCACAAAACCAGAAACAGATGTCTCACTCAAGGAGTAGTCTCACTCGGAAATCTCGCAAGAGGTTGAGTTTTTGCAGGAAGACAACAGTGTTTCTGGATAAACAAAAATGATCTTTCTCTTTAACAAAAAGGTCTATATCTGTAGGGATCCTTTCCACATTGTTGTCAGACACTTGCCTGTTAGTGGCAAAAACTAGCACTTTTGATGGACGTGCTTTGACAGGAGCAGTTGCCAGCAGACAGGTTTAAAAATACCAGAATTACCCTTTAAGCTCAGTTGAGCTCATTTCCTTTTTTTTTCAGATACTGTAGTCACCCAACACACAGACATCTTCATAATAGCAATTGAAAATAAATAGTAATTTTTAAAATAACATTAGCTAAGACTCCATCATGGCTGGCTGGTACTGCTGTAGCTGTTCCTTCAGTTTCAATTAGGTGATGAGGTTATCACAATGGAGTGTTGACCATTTAACCTGCCAATCAAACTGGATGAGAATGAATAAGACACTATTTCCAGTGACTGGTGTTCAGCCTCTGTCTGCATGCATGACTGCTGTGACCTTGTTGAATACAGATTCGGCAGCCTTTAATGAATGGCTTTTTGTCGGACCATTAACAGGAAGTTCATTAATTACCTTTTATTTCCACTGAACACAGTCTTGTTATCAAAGAGAGGACCCCAATTATTCCAAGACACCTTCTACAGACGTCTTTGTTAACATCTATTAAGGTACTGTCATGTTCTTCTACCAGCTCCTGAAACATCAAACTAAAATAAAGCAACAGTCCAATATATTAAGACAGAAATATCACTTGGTCTTGATTAATCATAGGATGGAGTCTACTGAGTGTCAGAGAGAGAGTGAGAGCTTATGAGGAAGTGTAAGTATCTGTGTTGTAGAGATGAAGAGCTTACACAGGCAACAGCTCCCAAGAAAAGGTTTCCTTGTATTGTTGTTTTCATTTAAGCACAAATAAGCTTGTTGTCATGTTGCTTTGATCTGTCTGCCATCATCTTGGGGAGTCTTGACTGAGTTTGTGAATTTAAGGGCTTTTGCTCTGATCTGAAACAGTTGATGACTACAAACCATGTGAGAACGTTCACTCCACGTACTGGTCGGATATGTCTGGGGAAAGAAGAAGGTCCTGTGTTGTGAACTAGTACATATTTCTGTGAGAGAAACATTGCTGGTGGTCACTGCCTGATCTTCCAGCTAGCTGCTTCAACTAGAAACAGTTTGCGTCCAGAACGTAAAGCACACCGGGATACAGGATCCATCCATCTCAAACGCGAGTTGGGTTGGATTGAGATCCGATCACGTTTCCAACACAAATGTACCACTCCAGAGTTTATTTGGAATCGGGCCGAGACCACCTCCTCTGAAGGGTCTCTGTGCAGTTTTGGTCCGCACCAGAGTGAGATTACTCCGTTTACCCCTGCACAAACAAACCGCACTAACTGGGCAAACGTACCATGGTTTGTTTTAATTGGTGTGAAAACGCCCTACACATGTATGCATTCACATGAACACAAAAGAGCAGCTGTGTTCATGCATATACCTCGTTATGTTTTCCAGACCAAAATAGCAGTTCACACAGTATTTTAATAGTCTCATTAACTTCACTATTCAAAAAATATTAACATATTCAGTCTACTTCCAATTGTCCGCCTCTCTTTTCATGGTCTTTAGGGAAAGAAGGGAACATGCAACTTCACACCTACACGCAGTCAACGGGGTGGGGAGATAGAACAGGGTAATTGGAGCCCTGAGTGGAGTAAGAGGCTTGTGATCCCTTTGAGAGTGGCTGGCATATGTCTGTGTTACTTCCAGCTGTCCTGACTGGGAGCAAACTAATTATATTATGTCTGTATCCTGCTAATTAGTATCCTAATTAAACACACATAAAGGCGTTAGAGGGGGTGGATGAAAGTAGGGACAGTTCTGGACTTGTAACCTGTGTTCTTGAAAACATCTGAACTTACCCCTTAGAAGTGGTCAGTTTTCCCTTTGGAATGGCTACATAGCAGGGGAACAGCATTTATAATTATGTGCCTTTCATTTACAATTATTAGTGTTGTTCAATTTTTTTTTATTTATATAGCGCCATATCATAACAAAGTTATCTCAGGGCACTCAATCACATGGAGCCGGTCGAGACCAACTTCCACACACACAAAGACCCAACGTTCCCACCAT
>JAVQJD010016732.1:0-86237 GCA_036023655.1 Nannoperca australis | reverse complement strand
TCTCTGGTTTGCTCACTGTGTCCCAAAAGATGATCAAAACAGATTTTCAGCTTTAATAATTTCTGTTGCATTTGAGTAATAGTGCACCAAAACACAAATGGATGCGGCTTGGTATTCATTCCTAATGACATTTTTGAGTACTGGGAGGTAATTGATTAGATTTTGTGCATGCGGGTTTGCTGTCATGGTTGATTGGTCCTCCTTCAAGTTCCAGCAATGAGCCCTAAGCGTTTCCTTTACTCTCTCTCAAGGCAGACCGATGGATCTCGATACAGGGTGATAAAATTGTCAGTGTTCAGATGAAAATGATTACATCTCCAAAGAAATGGAAACTATGGATCATTCTGTCTCCTTCCCCCCACCAATAAAGGCCATGCTTTACATTGATTTCTCTTACCCTTAAGAATAGCATCTTATTGAATGGCCGCAATTTGCAGGAGATACTCCATTAAACATCTACCCGAGAGCGTGTACAGAGTTGATTTGGGTTTAGTCTGTGATACTTGGTTTGAATTATAATGAAAACACAGTCTATCTGTGGTGTTGATGATTTAATATTAAAAGAAGCTTGAGAATAACCTATTTCTGAGGGCACCTAACTTAACCAACACTCAAGTTACCACACATTGCATTGCAGACAGCTCAGAATTTCCTTTACATGTTTGTTTTTCAAAGGTTTTCCTGTTAACAAGTTGACACAGTGTCTTGCAAAGTGTTGCATTTATTATATTTGCTATAACCAGACATCCCTCCAAACTTGCCTTTGGCTATCTATCTCTACTTACCACAGTTTATTTATACCTACATGGTAAAATAATGTGGCCAAAATGCAACAAATAAAAATCCCTCAAAACGACAGTTTTATCAAATGCTACGTGGTGAATTGCATGTTTTAGAGAGAGAGGTTGTAAAAAATAAGCATGTTGCCAAACGGTATTTCTCTCATCTGTAATTACTGAGTCAACATATTATGACAGTAGGTGTAAGATACTTTGTAGGCTGGATATACTTCTTCTTTCAATTCTTAAATCCCTCTCAAGACCATGGCATGGTCAAATTATGACCATTATTTTATGAGGCTGGCCAGGCTCTCATGTTATAATTTACCCTCTCAGACCAACACCAGGCCCTTGAACAGTAATATATTCAAACTCTGTGTGTTATGATTAAAGAGGTACTGCACACTTAAATGTGTTTTTGTGCTGTAAACTCAAAGAAATTACTGTACTGTGATGAAATGCATCAGTTCTGCAGTTAATATTGACATTTCATACCATTTATATATAAAAAACAAAAAGGCATTTCATGGGTTGAAAATTGCGCCTTGAGCCTTGCAGGGCCACTGCTTGTCGACCGGTTTGGGACTTGTCCACGTCATGAAATGTCTATACAAAAAAATGACAACTCCCTCTAATCAGTTTCAGTCTGTCTCCCCTGACCCACACACTAGTGACAATATTCTTGATTTGAAAAATGTATTTGTAAATTACAGGAATTCACAACTGATTGAAGCTCACCAAATATGGCTAATTTATTGGACCATGGTGTGTTACAGCAGAGATTGAATGCATCAGAGGTTGTCATGTGGAACTCCTATAGAAATGGTGCTGTTTCTGTCAGCTGTAGGCACAGCATAATATTTAGGTTAGGTTTGCTTTTTCCATGGCAGGGAGACCAAACCTGTGCCGCTTGTCCCAGATTGGGTTCAGTGTCAGTTGTTATCGCCGTTAGGTGCTATCTCTGTAACTTCTCCTCAGTGTCTGATCTAGCTGATGGTAGAGGTGGCCTCAGAACTTTGGCTGGGCAGAGTAAGTGCTCTCAGAGTGGGTGCACAGTGAGACAGAGAGATCGAGGCACTGCAGCCATGCTCCAGTTCTGTAGCCTGTTGTGAGGAGAGGAGGACCCCGATTGAAAGGGTAGGTGAAATTGGGAAGTGATTGGATGAAAAAAGACACTCTATTACCATAATTGTTCTAGGCAGTTGTTTGAGAAGGAAGTTAAATCACTGTGGGTGAATGAGAGTTGTAGGTGGACGCTGATGCAGTGCAAGGTTTTTTGACATTAACCTTCTGAAGGGTTTTGTTTTATGTAATGCATGCTAATGCAATTTATTGCATAGTTTTATATATAATTATAAATATAATCACGCACGCACGCACGCACGCACGCACGCACGCACGCACGCACGCACGCACACATATATATATCTCGATCTGTCAAGTTGAAAAATGCAATGTGGATGTGGTTGCAGGTGGACTCAAAGCTCCTCTGATGCCAGCAGTGGGTAAACAGGCTGTCACTAATGCTCCTTTAGCACGAAAGGCACAGCCAGACGTGCCTGTTGCTGCCATGAGCAGCACTCATGCTTTTCTGACTGCTGAAGTCCTTAGAGATCTTGAGAAACAAATAGACTGGTCATCATCATCATGTCTCTCCAGGACGGGAGACACATCTGACCACTGGGCCAGAAGAGAGGAAAAGGGAGCGAGGCAGGCACTTAACTGTATCCTTGATGGGCTGTGTGCAGCCAGGGAATGGGTGGAATTGCAGCCACTGTTCCAAGTTCTCACAACCGAGCGAGAGACATACGGGGCAGGAGTCGGCCTAGGCTGATGATGCCAAGAAAGAGTTGCAATCGTTTAGCCACAGTGATAACAACAGCAGTGGGTGTTGTAGCTGAAGAGTGCTAGATTTATAGGACTACAACCTGATTGGGAGGTGAGTGCATTGATGGTGGAGCACATACCAAATATAATCACCATCCCAGAGGTTCACTATCACAGGAGACTTAGAGCTGAAGCCATTACAATGTTTTTGCTTTCCTGGCCCTCATTCAGCATTCATATATGGATTTGACTCTGCCTATAAGGGTGATCAATTTCCCTCTCAAGGCTACAGAGTTGCTTATGATCATTATAACAGTTTTCTCTTTACAGAGTGAAATGTTGACAGCATATTTTATTTTTATTACATATTGAAGAAAATATCATGGATTGGGGCTTGAGGTGTTAGGGGAGAGACAGACTGGGCATAGTTTCATTGTTTTGGCAGCCTGCAAGCGTTGGGGATTATTTATTCCTGCTAGTAGTGATGCAGGCTCATTTCTGAGGCCTTTGATGAATCAAAAACATACCCAGCGATGTGTGGCGTTTTGGCATTAGTGCAGTTGTCTTCATGAACTGAATAAGAGTAACTTTCTCTACCACTCTCCCACTGAAAAACACTGCCTTGCTGCAGTTTTGCAAAAAAAGATATATGGCAGTATATTCACTAGTTTGGCAAGATGCATGCAGATTGTTAATAGACAAGGGAAGGTCAGATACATTTGAATTCCAAAGTTGTACATTTATAAAGGCTCTCTGTTATCGGTACATGGCGATTGGGACCAGGGGGAAACAGTGCGACCTTTTTAATCATCCAAGTACAAATAAACATATAAATAGTAAAACCAAATCTACCGTTGGCATGGTTTCTTTTTGCAAGTGATCAAAGAATGTAGCATTTTGCAGTGTGAGGGATGATAGCTGTCTTAGTTAATTGCAGTAAATGTTTTGTTGATAACAACATTTTGAACCAAACTGAAAGGAGTCTGGATTCTGTGCCCCTTTTGGAAATGTGCTATTTGGAAAATGTGTCATTTCAGTGTGAAATATTCTGAGGTTTGGAAACAAATTATGAGACTTGATTTACTGTCATTAAAGAGAGAAGCATTTGAGTTTATTCATAACCCTGGACTTGCATAAGTATGTTAGGCTGCTGGCTTTTATTCAAAAGCCTGGAAAACTGAGATGTAATGTAAAACTAATGTAATGTGTTACTAATGTAAGACATCTAGTCATTTTTACTTCAAATGCTATCCTTATTTAACATATTGCTGCTGGGGGTGGTTCTATACTAGGAATTTAATTTTATAAACGGGTTTTGAACATTATAAATGTTAATTCAAGAGACGATTTTACAGAAACGGGTATGAACAAAATAGTGGAAATAACAGAATGGCTGTTTAAAAATATGTAGGGAGGAACATTTAGGAAAGGGTTAGGATAGGTTTTCCAAATTATGGGAATGATACAGTCGGCATTAACACTTCTTGCTTGTCAGTCTTGGCTTGTCTTACATTGTCAGTGAATTAATAATGGCACACACCCCACACCAGAAACACCACACACCCATTGTGATGGGTATTAGTCAGATGCTGTTACCAGTTTCCTATGTAAGGTTTCCATGTCTACGTAATCCACTTACATGACTCTCACAGAGGCAGACCTATATCTGCCCTATTGCAATATACTACTATTACTACTACTGATTGATCGTGTTTGGGTAAACATATTCTCTTTGGTGAAGCAAAGGTAGTAGACAAACATCAAATTATATGGCTTGTGGAGATAACTAATTTGCATGTATTTCCATGATAATGAAGCTCGTTTCTTCTTGCACATGAGCTACAATATGTTTAAATAAACTCATTGATCTATGCAATTACTTTGTCTGTTCAAGGATTTTCCAACCCAAGATTTGTGAAAATGAAAAACCTGTCACTTGCGGAAACCAGCCTGATGATATGAATGTGCTTGAAAATGATCTGTCATTTTGTGACGGGATTAAATGCCCGATATGTTATTATATGGTTTCATATAACAACTTAGTTTACTATCATTTAAAGTATATATTTTACTTTTCAATTAATCATTAAGTCTTTTACATGTAGGTTAAATTCCGCTACATGTCAAGAGTAATGACAATCGCCCAACACAAGTTATGATAGCCTAAAGAGCCTCAGTCAGTTTCACTTACTTGCATGTGTGCTGCTCCTTATTTCCTACTTATTCAAATAATAAATAATAGATTCAAACTGGACAAGTGACTGATTAACATTATTATGTTGCTGTGGGCAATTTTTTCGGATGGTAAAGGCAAACATTCATATGATATTCAAAAAAAAAAAGGGGGCTTTGTTGTGCTCTTTTGTAACCATTGCATAGTGGCAAAGGTATGTGCTTATTTGAGTACCATTTAGTTAAAACATGAATGCTGCATCTCAATGAAGAGACAGAATATGGAAAATAAAAAAAAGTAATATAAGCACTCATCTCACCGGAATTGTTATTATGACATTTTTTCAAGTAGGCTAGACTTAAATAGATTTTCAGGGTTATAAAGGGACAAGTACACTAAAGAGGAATCCTTGGGCACATTTGTACTTTGGCGATTAACTGTACAGCATTTTGACATGGGGTCTCTGTCTATTCAGATGTTTTCTCTCATGTTGTTCTCATCCCCTTTTTCCATGTCTGCACAAACAATATTTCTTCTTCCTCTCTTTCTCCCAGGGTAGCTTGAGAAGCAGCCATCAAATATCTCCCCAGGAATTTCTGGGAGAGCTGAAGTCAGGAGTGATGGACGAACGTCTGTTTGCTTGTCTAGACTCACTGCGGGTGTCCCTTACCAGCAACCCTGTCAGGTACAGTACAAAATTATGATATTTCTAATCGATTCGCTCTCTTCAGTTTTAAGTTTTTAGTTTGTCTTTTTATTAATTATTACACAATATAAAGACATTTTGTAGGGATCACAATCATCATTTTTTGTTAAACATTTTCGTATATATCTTATTATACTCTTTTAAAAAAATGTATTACTTCATTAAAATAAACTATTACTTTATTGTAATGCAATGGTAATATGAAGACCATTCCATGCAGAGGTGCTTCATCAGGAAAACCCCCCCAATATTTTGTTTACGGAATTCATCCGGTATTGACCCAGAATCAGAATGAACTCGTTTAAACTGTTAAGTTTTACAAAACATAAGCTCTTGCTTCAGTTCACCATAAGCAGCGTGAACAACCAACCTTTTAGATTGTTGATGGGTTGTTTCCTACTGCAATGCCTAATGGGAGTCTTGGTTGACTTTTTATAATAACAGACTTCTTTTCAACACAGTTTCCCATTGTTTGTGCTAATAATTTAACCAGAAAAGTGTAATGTACGTTCACACCTTAAGATTTGTTCCCACTGTCAGTTATTTTAGTTGTCTGTGAGTAAAATGAATTGGACTTCTGTTTGCCCATTGAACTTCTCCACTGTTTCGTGCTGGCTAGTAGTTTAAAATAGTGCATAATAATAACAACTTCTATGCACTCTAATTAAATTGAATCCAACAACCCAGCAAAAAGCACTACCATTTTAGGCATATAATGTACTTGTTTTGTACAGACTATGTTAACAGTGTAATTTCACTGTAATTTTACTGTAATTCTTTTTTTTTTTATTGACATCTCCCCCACCCAGGCCTCTGTCTATTTGGAAGTCAATGCATTTTTATATGTTTGCAGGTTTTGAATGCAGTGCTTATCCCAGTATTTTTGTACAGGACAAATACTTAATAGGAAATTACAATTATATAATTTTTACATTTAATCCCTAACAATTATTCTGTCTGTTAATAATCACTCAGTAATCGCTGTCCATATTGTGACATTCATTTTAGCTATATACCTGCATGTTAGGCTACACTGTCACAGTATAGTCATTTTTTTTTTTTTTACTTGCATCTGACTTACATTTCTGTCTTTTGTCTTTTTAATTTTTAAAACTGTTTTAAAACATGTTGCTTATAGTACTGGTAGATTTCAAACTGGGACTGGGATAAGAGGGTGCGCACTGGTGAACATCCTGATCATAATATTGTTTGTGGTAGGATAGCTAGTTTTGTGTCACAATGCTTAATCAAAGTAAGGGTGTATTTGTTGCCAGTACAAAGTAAATCAATGCTGTGACTAAAGGGAGGGGGTATTCCTTTGGTGTTATCTGAGCCACTTTGGCAGACAGATCCCTGGCAGTCTTGGTTGTGTTAGATTTCGATTGTTGCTTTGGGCACTCTCTGTCAGAGGTTGGGGATTAGCAAGTTTGTTTTTACATTATCATATACTTTGCTAGAACCACTTTAAAGGCAGTGAAAAACCCAAGCTCAGACACTTAGCCTTCACTGACTTTTGAACACTCTACCACCAACCCCCGCAATACAGGGTTTGTACAGAACTTGAAAATTACTATTTCTAGGTCTGGAAAAGTTTTGGGGAAAATAAATAAATAAGACAAATTAGTTCAAAAAATATCTACATTACTTGTGGTTCAATTAAAATCGGTTGAGAAAATTCCCATATTGTTGAAATCGACTAAACATTATAATAAATCACGTTCTCTGCATTGGGTTTGTCGAGATAAACAGCTGGTTTTCCAGTCGGCCGCCATTAAACCCTTGCAGAAGAAGAAGGCACAACAAGATGACGCAATCAAATGATTTGTTTCCAGGAATGTTACAGTCTCTCTGATGTTTTTCATCTGTTGCTATTTTTTTTCCTCTTCACTGGAGCAGAGGCTTCAGGTGTTGTTCACATGGTTCATTAACGTCAAAATGCACTTTGTCGCATTTAGCTTTTATCGATACACCAACATTTTCACCTCAACCAAGCGTAAAAACGTTTTTATTATTTTGTGACTTTTCTGAATTTTTTCTGCATTTCCACTCACGTTTTTATGCACACATTGAAAATGTGTTGCCAATGTTACCAACCCAAGAGCTGCTACTTTTGGCTTCAGGAGGCAGGTAGTGTGGCTACCTGGGTAAGGAGAAAAAGAAGATCAGCAAGCTGATGACCTGAAGAGAAAGGCCCTCACAGATGAGCTGGGTGATTTGAAGAAGAAGAGGGCTAGGGTGGAGGCTGACATTTGCGCCCTTGAGAAATCGGTAGAAAAATAGGCTGAGAAAGCAGAAGCTACAGGCAAACTGGCTTTCTTCACCAAATCCAACTGCAAAAGGAAAGAAAGCATTTCAGATGGATTGATGAAAAGATTACACAAATGAAAAAATAAGATTTTTGGGGTGGGGTTCAAACAGGGAAGGAACTCTTCTGTTATGTTCCATTAGGTTAATGGTATATATATATAATAGGAGGGATAGTTAGTTTAAAATCCCCCAAGTTTGTATTCCAAAAGACAGTTAATTCCTACATGACACTGCTGCCCTCTAAAGTTCTGCTGAGATGAGTCAATCTTACTGGATAAAATGTTTATTTACTGATTAATTTATTATTCATTTCCCAAACATAATTACCTCACACTCATCTGTGATATTTAAGGCTACACAATAGAAATTCTCAGGGTTTGACACATTAGTAACGACTTGTCAGTGTTAATTAAATAAATGTTTATCTTTGAATCAAACCAAATAGCTTTTGATTGATTTTATTGAAGGTATACTGTATACAGTATACTTCTTGCGGTTAATTTCAACACAACTTTCATGTGTGGTCATGGAAATTTCCTTCAAAGTCATTGAAAAGTCATGGGCATGTATTTGTAAAGGTGTGTCGGAACATGCCTTTCTCGTGTGAAATAGTTCTGTCGTGCTGTTACTGGCTGATTGAGGATGACTGAGGTTTTGCATCACCTTATGGACTCTCGCCTTGTGGTGTGCTTTTGAACCAGTGGTCTGTAACCGTTTTCATAAATTCTGGCCAGTTAAAATGTTTAATCACATGTATAAGGAACATTTTCACTGATTATCCACTCTCATATCCGCTCTCAAAATACAACAATAGAGAATAACACTGGATCCCACACTGCAGGGTATCATTGAGCACCTTTCCAAAGCAAGAATGCATCACTTGGCACTCGCTCACAAGAAACTAATGGACAAAGAATTGACATTTTTCATTGGCCATGGTATATGTTAGATCAGTCTGTCTAGATGAATACTATTACTGGCTGTGCAAAAATAAAGTCAAAATAGTTGAGAAGGAACCAAATGTTTTTATATATTCAACTGGATAGTTTCATGTTGGCTGAATATGTTAATCACCACTTTATGTCTCTTTAATTACTATTATTACTATTATTAACACAAAATAGTTTAGCTACTGAATCCATCCCTCAAACCATCCTTTTGGATTAGTACTGTATGAAAACCTTGCCCGTGCTTCTCTTCTACTTTTTCTTCGTGTCTCTCCAGTTCAGCATCAGTGAATGAAAAGGAGTTTATTTATATGTTGTTAACACAGCTGGAATCTCTCATCTCATTAATTTTACCAGGTCTAAGCCTTCTCATGGCCAATAAAGCCTTCCAACTGCCAGGCTCATCTTTTTGAGTTTGCATGTGAATAGCACTCACGCCCACCGCTGCTCTCTCCCACCTACTTATACATTAGTGAATGAGTGATGGCACATGGATGTAGGAGTAAAATAACAGACTTCATTATGTTTTTTTATAACCTCTTGAGCACTGCAGCTCTATTAAGATGGCCAAGAGAAAATTGGCGTTAAGAGCTTTTAATCATGATGAATCCATATTTTGTGAGCCTCACGTTGTTCTTGATTAGAATCAATGACATTAGCAAAAATGTACAAACACCGCCATGGAATGATGTGCTGAATTGGACTAATTAGTGTAAGGCTAGGTAAAATAAATAAATAAATAAAATAGATGAATTGTGATTTTTTTTAATTCATCGAATCATCTTTATTTTGTTCATTTAGTACAAATGTACAGAAAGTATCTGTACATTTGTACTAAATGCTATATGAAGGCTGTTGTTACTTGTCCTAAATGGGGCAGTTAGGGCTACACTGAAAATGTATACACTGTAGGAATCAAGTTATTTATTTCCAATCAAACATATATGATACTGTATATAACAAATAAATAATGTGTATGGTAGCTGGCTGCATTAGCTGTCTTAAGTCACTGCAGTCCTATAAACTGATGTAAATAGCAACAGTCTATGCATACTCACTGCTGTTTATGGGACCTTCACCTGTGGGGGAAAACGTGGCCTGTAGACACCAACTTTTAATGAATAATAAAATGGACAGTCATGCTCATGTATAATGACATAGTTTTGTCTTGACCATAAATCTGCCTTGGCTGGAAACAGTGGGCCAACAGCAGTTCCCTCTTGCTGTCTAATAGCACCATTACAATCCTGAGTTGTGGGATTGATTTGGCAGTAAAGGTATTTTGTCTGCAAGTGTTTTTGGACGTTTATCACTGTCACTTTCTTGGTGCTGTTGTAGTAAACATCTCTCACTCATTGCCTCCATCCAATATCAGGTGGTTACATTCGGCTGGCATAGGCTGACAGACTTATATGCTCCCTCATCAGATTCCTTCTGGCAGAGCAGACAGACTTAGAGGTAATTTGGTACTACCTGCAGCTCCAGAGTGTCACCCTGTGACGCTTGCCTCTGATCCCCCTGTCTTTTTGTGAAGAGAGGCCACAGTACTAACCCACAGGACCAGTAAGGCTACCGGATGTAATTGTATTAAATTGATTTGATAAATGGATGTGACAAACAAGTGGAAATTGGTTTTTGATATTATATTAAAAGTGACCTTCAGGTTTAAGGCCCTGTATCGTTCTTTTTCAGTTTAGCTATAAAGTAAGGACCAGTTTAGCATCCCTCCTCTTTACACCAACGTTTTTAATAAACCTTGGATGCTCTTCCTGTCTCATAAACCTGCCACCCACGGCACACACAGATTCACAGTTCCTTAAACCGATCATACTGATAGTGTTGTCATAAGTACAAAATATACGCACAAATGCCTTTCATCTTTCTTATTAGGAAATTATACAGTGGCCACGTTACAAGGTACACCTGTAAAATCGAATGCAATCAAAGACAACAGTCCTGCCATAAATTCTGCCATCACAAAGATAATGTTCAGTTTTAATTTCTATGTAACTACATGTTTGTTATTGAGGTTGTGGTGTTGCAGTCTGCATTATATTCAGAGGTGTCTCTAATGTTTTGCCCACTCAATTTACAAACAGTAGGGTTGGAGAATATTTGAAACACATTTCAATGTATTGCATTTCAGTACGAGAATTTAATAATTTAAACTAATGTTTAATAATTTGTTATGATTTACTTTTTTCAGAATCTAGGGGCTGAACAGCGTCATTTAAGATTGGCCTTGTGGTGTAAAATGTCTGGGGAAGGCATACAGACATGGTTTCAGATGTCTCACATTGCTGTGACTTGCTGTGCCACGGGAGAACCATCCTGTAGTCAGTTAACTTGCTAACTTGTTAATTTTTTTTATTTCTGGTTCACAACTGCTTTAGCAGAGTGCAGCACTGCCTAAGAACCTTGGAGGCATTCTCCTGAGACTCCAGTAGAAGTCAAGCTACCTTAGCTGTGAAGTTAGCCAGATAAGGTGCAACATTTTTCTCTTTGATTTATGACTGTTTTTATTTCCCAGGGAATGGGATGATGAATCTGTTTTCCTTATGTTTTATTACACTCTCCCTCACTCTTTTTTCTGTTGTCTCTCTGAGTAGTCCTCAGTCCTCAGTCGAATATTACGGTGCTTCTTTTGCATCTGTTGGTGGTGAGTTGTGATTACAGTATGGCTCTGATCTCGGAGTAACCTTAATTACTGTTTACTGCATTGTATCAATATCAAACATACAGAGCTTACAAGATCCCATCCACATCTTGGGAGACTGACAAAACATTTTAGGCAATGTTCAAGGTGTCAACGTTTCTAAATAGCCAGATTTACAGGTCAATTGCAGATGGACTGCTGCTACCAGAGTCACATTTCTATACACTGTCCATCAGTGTCTTAATAGTGAGGAGAAAATATTATCCTGGTACCAAATGTTTCAACAATTCAATTTGGTCTCAGTTTGTGCTCATTGATGGCGGTTACGTCGTAGGAAAAACAACAAAGCTAATTAAAGCTTTGTAGATGGGATTAAGAATGGTGGCCATCTTCATGTGTCGGTGCCAATCAAAAATCATGGAAAGTGTGAATGGGCTCAGCACAGATATGCAGGCTGATGTAAGCCAACTTACAGAAAAAGCGATTTTAGTGATGGACAGGACGTTTACTGCTCCTAGTATCCACACATCTTATGCGTTGACTGAAAATGACATTGACAGGACACATACATGAGTTAATACTGATTGGTCATGGTAAAATAGACACAATCATTTGTTTTTTAAATATATTTAATTTAGAGAATAGACAATATTTACTATGAACAGTGAGATTTAAAACACATTAAAATAAATGTGCCATTGTTGGCTTAGTAGCTAATTTGCACCCCCGGGCTTGTTTGTGATTGACCACGCACCACGCACTTCTGCTGCGACTCTGTAAGCCACATGTATGAATCTGCCCTGTGACCCGTGTGAACAATGTAGGGATCCAGGCTATGCTGCGCCAGGATACTTAACACATCTGTTCTGTGACCCTATGTGTACGATGCCACAATGCCAGATCAATTCAAACGATTAACGATGTGGCTCTCTGTTGATCGTATGGATTTCTGTTATGTTAGAAAGTTTTGTTCGGCTCTCTTGTTCCAAGGTCCGATTTCCCACACGACTGCTGTCAGAAAATCCGTTATAAACTGTAGTGAGCTTGTTTTAATATTATTGCGGTAGTATGAAAACTGCAGTTTTGAGACTGCTGTGAGGACTGAACTTTCCTGCAGTACAGACAGATCGTATTGTTTTCACCATTCATAATAGAATTGCACAAAGTAATTCTGCCTTTCTCTCTTTTTGTCAACACTGATGACTTAGCTGTCGTGTATGAATACATTTTATTGGAATTGTCAGTGTCTAGACACAACCAACCGGGGATTTTGTGCCTACGTTCACTGAGCATTAAAACGTGTAGTGACTCAACACAATGTACATCAATAGAATCGTACAGTGTCTGCCCAGCTTTATCTGCTGTATCCCAGCTGTCCCTGACCTTCAACTATGACACAATGGCACACCCTTTAGATGCACTATTGCCTTATCCTGATTGTTCTTGGGTTTGAAGATGAGACTTTTCACCTGGTAATGTGGAAAGCTATTAGATTGTCCCTTTCCGGCCTCTGAGATGGTCTAAATTTGCCAGGTCCTCTGCTAGAGGCCTTTCAAAGCTGACTTATATCATCCTTTCCCCTTCCACTTTTCACTTGTATTTCAAGGCAGATGTCTTTCAAATTTGTTGCAGCAGAACCTGACAGTTCAGGCCTGTTGTCTTCCTGTGCAATAATGCCTGCTATAGATCAACTGATTATTTTCCTTTGCTCTCTGCTTCACCTGCTGATGGTGAAAAACTAGCATGCAGGCACCACAGGGCTATGCATTTCAATGAAGCTCAATGTCAAGACCCCCTGCCTCGCTTACTCTATAACCAGAAAGGCCTGGGCCATAGCCCAGTGAGAAGTGTAAGGTAAATTGATTTTTTTCCCCTCAAACATGAGAGACTTGGCAGCAGCCTCCCTGTTCTCATCGGCAATGCGATGAAGGTTTTTGTCAGCCTCCCTCATTTTCCTGACCCTCTCACACACATGCTCAAAAACCTTGATGAAGCAGGGGCCTACACTGCTTCTCTGCCTGTTGCCCTCCTTTTGTAAATGGAAGGCTGTTAAGAATAAGGTTTTTATAAATACATAAAATTGAACATAGATGTGAAGCCCTTTGTGGTTTTAAATGAACCATTCACCACTATTGCATATGCATAACTATCATTATGTTAAGGGCATTTTAAGATCAGGGTTAGTTGTATTTGTTTGTACAATGAATGTACTTTTACTAAATTTTCAAAGGTTGATGTCTTGAGTACATCAAAAGCAGCAGATGTTTTCCTCTAAATGGGTTACACAGTCTTGTATCTAGCTCACAAGGCATAGTTTTGACACAAAGCTCAGATCTCTGATTCCCAGTATGAGGTTGTTTTTAGTGTATGTATGTAATGTATGTACAACATGGTCATACTGCAGTCTTTCTCAGTAAAGAAGAAGCATATCCAGCAAACTGAAATTGCTGTAGTTACTAAGCTGTGATGTCTCAATTGATAAGCTGAGGGTTAAACTCTAGTTTACATGTGACCGTTACATGTGTCTAATACTCACACCTGTACACTCAAGATATTTTAGACTCGAGCACTTTGTAACATTATTTTGAAACAGAACATGGGTCTCTGTTTTAATCCCCTCACCAGTCAGCTATGCTTATGTAGTTACAGAATTTAAAGAACTAAAGTTAGCTAGCTAAATTAGCTTACTTGTTACCTGCCATAGTGCCAGTCAGGATGCTGCCTGGCTTCATTGGTCCTTTGGACTTTTTTCAGTCAAATAAAAGCAACTTTACCGTCCATCTTTTTTCCGTGCACATTCAAATTTGATCTGTATGTCTAACCCTTATTTACCCGTACACATATATTGAGCCATTTCACTCAAATCAAATTTAATCATTTTTTGACATGTTAAATGAAAATCACCTGTCACCTGTGTGCAATCAAGGTGTGACAAGTGTGGATGCAAGTTGAATAAGACAAAACAAACAAAATAAGCCTTTACCATCTGTTAGAGGTCTCCATTGAGGTCTTCATTTTTCAAACAAACAAACAAACAAACAAAAAATAAGCAGTTTGTCACTTTTCTTTACAGACTCAACAATGTAACAACAGACAAATAAAATCACGGACACACGTCTACCCACAACCCCCTACTCCTTTTCAAGAAATTAAATTCAGATAACAGCTTCCCATTTTATGTTATCACCTTGAGAATTTCTGTAGAAATGATGCTGCGAGGCATGCAGCTTGTTGATTAGAACAGTACCAACACTGAATGCTAATGTTCAGTTTCAATCAAGGGGGAGGTGCAGTCACTCACAATCTCACTCACGCTGTTTTCTGCATACATAAAGGCTTGGCCTAAACTCAAAATGTAATATTTGTTTCTTTTTGTGCTATTGGAATAAGAGTTAAAACTATGTTCTTTTAAAGTTGTTGCTGCTCTTTTTTCCATTCCCTACCATCACTCTTGGGTGGATCTACAGCATAGTTTTTGTTGGTAACAGGGAGAAGTAACTGTTTATTATCTTGATTGCCATTCTGATTTGATCGTAGCCAAGAAGTCTCAAAGTTGGAGTTGTTTTCATAAGGCAGTAGCATGTTGCTTCTGTTATGTTCACCGCTACCACACACACCCTTGTTTCGTCATCTGCTTTAAGAACTGGTTTAGCACTTATTGTAATCTGGAAGTGGGAAGACTAAAGGACTTCTTGGTTTATGTAAATGAATACCCCAGTTATCTGCGTTGTTCACACAGTGCTTGGTTCCAAAGAGATTCGCCCAAGCCAGAGTTCATTATAACCTCCTAGAAATTACCCTTCCTCAAGCGTTCATGTAGATGATTAAGGAATATAATGTAGAGAAGGGCTGAGAAATATAAATGTTTTGGGTTTTCCTTTTGAATAATTATTTTTGTAGTTTTTGTGGTGAACATTATACTGTATATCCCAATTTATGCATTCTCCTGGAAAAGGTTTACAGTCACTTTTGTCTTCTATAAGCCGAACCTTTAGATAAGAAGAACGGCCCAATTACCATAGCTAAGCTAAAAAACTATTACTAGTTTGTCATCAAAATCTGATATTTTGACCGGCACTAATGTAGAGTAGATTACTTCATTAGTCTGACTCTCTTTGTAGACACGCATAATATTGCCTTTTTAAAATGATGGCTCCCTCACTGGATGGAAAGAAATGTGCCCTTAATAAAGGAAAATAAGTATATAAGCTTTCTATATTTCTCCTTCAATCAAATGCAACAGTTCCTGGGATCTATCAACGGCACCTTCTCCATAAGATGTGTCTAAAACTAACTTTCACATAAAAAACTGCAGGACAATTGTATCCTCCTATAGCTTATTTGAAGGAGCAATGTGAACTTGCTTAACCTTCTTTGGAGAGATACATCTCACAAATGTCACGTCATACAAGTACAACTTCGATAATTCTATCCCTGAGCCCCAAACTCCTTCCTCTTAGCCTACTTTTTTTAACATTATAAGATTATAAAATGTATTTGCTGTATAAAAATCCACATTTGTCCTGATACATTGTTATATTCCTGTTTGGTAATGTTGTATAGTAAATTTAAGTGACATATTTGATAACTAGATGGTTTTGATTTGCATTTCATTGCTTGTTTTGTGGACAGATTGGTCTTATTACACAATTTTGAGCCAGTCTTGTGTGAGACAATCCAAGCACGGTATCTAGAGTATTATTATGTATAAACAGTGATGAAACACAGATAAATTAAAGCCATCGGCTCAACAAAAAATGGATAACTAATTACAGATTGCTTTACCACTTTGTCTGAACATTATTGCCTGGCTATGAAGTACATTTGTCCACCAGAGAGAACCGGCAAGTTTTCAACTGTAAAATGTCCAACTCAGTACAGATTATCCGAGTACATCAATCAGGTATTTAAAAGAAAAAACGTCATCAAAACAAAACGAAAAAATACATCATTATTAGATTTGTCAACTCTCAAATATCAATATAGATATCATCCTCAAAAATTCAGTATAAGTCAAGCTATATAATATATAGTGTATAAATAACTTGTTTCCTTATATCTATAATATTTTAATGTAGTTTTTCTTATCAGGCAATCATCAATCCTATGTCTACTACTGCTGCCTTTCTCCTTAGCACAAAGTACTGAATTCTACATGTTTTTCTGTCTTAAAACTTTCCACAGTGGTTGATGAGTATGAGAGTGTGGTTGTCAGTCTTACACTGTTGTGATATTGATTTAATGTTTGTTGTTTCAGTTGGGTGCAGATCTTCGGGCACGAGGGTCTTGGACTGCTGCTGGACATCTTGGAAAGGTTGCTATCCAAGAAACAGTAAGTTTATGCATTAATTCATGCGTATCCTTGTGTAGACTCTCATCTATGTTGCTATAATTATTTGTCTATTCATATAATCAATACTAACAAATAAGTTATCAAACAAAGTTGTGTAGTTTTGGTAATTTTCACCTTGTTTAGTGATTTTAACTAAATACTGTACTTTAGCACCCAAATTTACACATTTACTAAGAACATAACATGTATTTATATTGGCAAATGTATACTCATTTTCATATACAGCCCTGTAATCAGTCTATAGCCTTCATGCTGTACGTTAGAGATGAACTGTTCCTCATTACTCTCTTGTGTCCTTAGGCAAGAGAAGATTGACAAAAAGAACCAACATAAAGTTGTCCAGTGCCTCAAAGCCTTCATGAACAATAAGGTAATGACAATAGATTTTTATGAGTAAATCAAGTTGACAATGTTAGTTTTGTTTGTACAGTTAGTTGCCTATTGAAATATGACGTTGTAACTTTAAATCAATTATTTTATTCGCCTTAAACATTCTTTACAGGTATTTGGTTTAAAGTATAAGGAGAAAGGTTTTTCAGTAAATTTAAAATTGTTTTTACTGTTGTGTATATATTTTTCAATCAAAAACTCAGTCAGCATTCTCTGATCTTTGAAACTAGTAAAACAATGTACTAATCTGATTTAATTGTTTGTAGTCTTGGTAATTGTGTCTGTGGGCATTATAGCCCACATAAACTTTATTCGGAAGTGTTGATGATTTGATGAACTTTTATAGCCTCATTAAAGGGGCAGGTGCTGTGGTGGGTGTACTACCACAAAGTCAGAATATTACTATTATTAGGAAATACATCCTAGAATTAGTATGTCAGTTATTAATACAGTTGTGTCCTTTTACCCTTGGGGAAGAAATAAATCTGAAATAACTTGAGTCTGATCTCCAAGGGTACATTTTAATCCCATCCACATCCACATCTGGTGTTTTTATGCAATTATCAGGCACCTGGGATTTCAGTTTCAGAGAAGGGCAGTATCACAACAATATGGAGCCAGTTGAAGGGAGTTTTGCTAATGTGCTGATGCAATCTGGATGACACTGTGACACATTTGCACAGATCTAAGCTTCCTGGCCTGCGAAAAGTCCCCTCTCTGGAGTTAGTACTTTCTGATGGCTCAGGAACTGTGTGAGAAAGAGAATAAGAATAAGAGAGCGTGTGAGAGAGGGAAAGAGATGCCATCAAGAGAGTAAGCGAGAGAAACACAACTTAATTTGCTGATTGTTTCAGTGTGGTGACTACAGTACAAGTGAATAACCATACATCACAGAACAATGTGTCTCTACCTCTGAGTCACTGTGCTGTTTTGTTGTGTGTGAATACTGCGAGTCAAACAAAGAATTTTTTTAATCTGCTGTTGGTCTATTAGCCTAATCTTTACTATTCTTTGGATGGATTGAAAATGCAATGGATTACGCAAAAAATACTTTTAGTAATGGATTTAGTTCCTGGGACTCCGTAGCTAACGGGACAATTTGGTCCAAATAAGCAATTGCACAGTTGTAGCAGTAAACATAAAGGGACACAGACAACCGTTCAACACAAATTAAGTGTTACAGAGAACATATTACCTATATGAGCAAAATAAACTAAATGGACTTGAAGAGACATAAATCGTAGAGCAGGGCAATAAACTGAAAATGGACTGAAAGTGACATTATCTACCTCTAATCGACCTAATTTAAGTCTTTATCCTTGGTAAATGCATCTTCTTCAGAGAAGCAGTCATTTGTAGCCTGCCCCTTAATTCACCTGAAAGTACAATGAATCAGTCAGTGTGGAAGTTTTTGTTTTTCTAAGAAACTTTTATAACAATATATAATTACCATGTGTTTAAGTTAAGCAACAGCAAAATACGATGAAGCAAAACTATAAAACAATATGATCATATTGTGATAAAATGATTCAATTTAAGGTCAATAGACAGTTTGTCCATAAAAAAAGACATTATTTCATAGATTTATTTCACAATGCTTCAGCTTATCATCCTTGTGTACTGTTAGTCCACAGTAGCTATAGAGAGAAAAAATAGACTTGCCACATGGAGCTCTAACCCAGCAGAGACAGATATACAGCCGCTCTGGCACAAAGTGTGCTGTAAGGTCTCATGTAATCCTGCGTCTCAACAGGCGCCAGACGCCAGCATTTACCCGTAGGCTTCTCTGTCAGCCCAGACCTTTCCCTGGCTAGAAAGGCATCTTGGGATAGGATGTACCCACAATGGCAAGAAGACAGGTGTTCTCTGCCAGCTGTCAGTGCAGCCTTTTTTTCTTCTGCCTTCCTGCGTCAAGTCACACAGTTGCACATTTTCTATTGTCTGTTACAATGGCGTGATAACGTAATACTAAAGGTTACCACACTAAAACGTCCCTTACAACTTAAAGGTATAGATACAACAGTGTTTACTAAGCTGCATAGTTACTACAAAAACATCTAGTTTTTATGAGCTTTTACTTTTTACTATTTATTTGACATTACTCTTTTAGTACCCACTGGCTTTGATTTTGGTCAGTGTTTACATCTCCTCTGTACTTCACTGTATATGTAATGTACTGTGCATTTATTGAAGATTTAGATAATCTGCTAGGTTTTCCAAAGTTTAGAGACAACTTAAAAAATAAAAGATGTGACATAGTGTGTAGATGAGATGTATGTTTTCATCTCACTTTTGTTTCTGGAAATTCAGCAATTACTGACTTTTTAAGGACAAACTTCTTAAGTGCTCCGTTCGATTGCTGTGCTCTTGTCATAAATTACATTTTGTGAATCTCTCGAGTGTATAAACATTATATACATTATATATATAAAGCCAAGCTAAAGAAAGGGAGATCTACGACGGAAATAACTGTACACTGTAATATCTCTTACAATGTGACCATACAAGTTAGCTATTTGCACGTAACTATTCAGATACAAGGACTGAATCTGAATACCACATAACTTAGTTAGCTGACTGCCTCTTCATAAGCTCACATCAAACAGGCAACCAGAAAATATGATTTGAGTGCTTAGTAATGCCGAATGTCGCTAGCAGGTCTACAAAAGCACTTTAGTTGATTGGTTTTCAAATCAAAGAACTGCAAGAAATAACATCACTTTTTACTTTTCTTGGTAAATTAGAAGCCCCCTTCATTGCCGTAAAAATAGTAAATGGTAAATGTGAATGTATTATTTGGACTGAACATTTTATTTTGTCACAATCACACATTGATGAATTGATTTTCTCTGTACAAATTAACCACAGACAACAGAGTTCTGAATATTGCTGAAACTGCTCTCTATTGTACAGTGCTGTTCTCTCATGCTAGTATTGTATTGACAATTACACATACAATATTTTTCTCTTTTTTTGACTTTGGTATGCACCACTGGGTAAAAGTAAAATAGCTGAATAATTCTAAATCACTTTAAAAATGACCTTACCATTAAATCACATTTTCTGGTGGCCAAGTTCATTTGCACAATACATTTTTAAGAGCCACACTTCTGAATGGCATTTCAGTTACTGTACAATGCATTCCAGATTGAACTATGTTAACATTGAGTCTTACTTCAGTCAGACATTTCCTCAGGTAAGTATATTGAAGTATAATTAATTCTACAGATAATAAGATTTGGTATTACTATTGCATATGACATTGTATTGTTGTTTTTGCAAATGGACAGAATCACGGCATATCTGGGTAATCATGTTTTGTGTGTGTGTTCACCACAGTATGGCTTGGATCGAATCCTGGGGGAGGAGAAAAGCCTTGCGTTACTGGCAAGAGCCATTGATCCCACCCAGTCTGCCATGATGACTGACGTGGTAAAGCTGCTGTCAGCCATCTGCATTGTGGGCGAAGAGAACACGTATGTTCTGACTTCATTAACTCTGCCAACATCTCTGTCTTCTTGCTTTTCTAATGTTGAAAGACAATATTTCTCGGTAAAATTAAGATTCCCAGACTTGGGCTGTCCTTTAAATTATGGTCAAGCTGATAACAACCCTTTATTGTTTAATATCAATTAGAATTAGAAAATAGAAAGTCTTTAGTAATGTTTTACAGTGAAGGTGATTAACTCCTCAGGAAAAGCCAATCCACTTGGGTCAAATTGACAAGACAGAAACCTCGGATACAGTGGAATAGGAGAGAGCACATAGACAAAATCTCTCAAAATGAATGGATTTCTTCATTTTTTCCCAATTGTTCGCTGATGCATTTAATGCTTTTTTCCAGATTGGAAAAGGTCCTTGAAGCCATCACCACAGCAGGGGAATGGCGAGCCATCGAGAGGTTCACTCCCATTGTGCAGGGACTACAAGATCGCTCAGTTCAATTACAAGTAAGTGCATGTACAGCCACTGACACCTTGTTGTATCCCTCCAGTTTATCTGAAATTAAATATGGGATGGTTATGAGAAAATTACCATTTTAGCATATCACAACCAGGGTTGGTGCTCAAAGTTACTTAGTCACTTAAACATTCTTTGGTCTGATTTATTTTCTTGAATATTTGTTGTTATTCTCTTGTTTTAAGTAATTAGATATGTAAATCACATATCTAGTCAAAATGGTGACATTGCAGCACCCATATATTGCCTGTATTTAATGTATTTATCAAATATTTGTATATTCCTAGTATTTAGTGCCTACTGTTAAAGACCTGTTCTTGGAGCAAATTGATTTATGTGTTAATGTGGGTTAAGTGTTCAAGTTAAGGTGCATTTTGGGACGCAAGCAAGCAACTAATGTAACAAGCCAATCTAGAACCTTGTTAATATGATTGTACCATTTGCAGTAATAAAAATAATCATAGTGTAGTGGAGTTGCTCAATCAAGATCAAGATCTTCAATTATTTGGGTTTGCCATATCTAATAACCTCACTGATGATACTGTTAGAATTTCAGGTACAGCAACATGTAGTAATAAGCTGTAAAATACACAGTTTTATAAGGACGGCAGAGCCAGGAATTATTTCATTGTACAATAAAAAAACAACAGCTACAATAAAAACAAAAGTTCCTCTAACCTACAGTTAACCAACATAAAGAAGCTGTCCCTTTTTTTATGTTCTTCCTTAAACCAAAGTTACTATATAGTAAACTCAGAATCCTACTTAATCCAATGTATAGTTTGACATTTTATTACTTGTCTAACAATTTACACATTGCCCATTTCCCTTTACATATAATCCCTGTCTTAGTGGACACATTTATTCAGATTTATCATCTCACTGCTGATGCATACACTTGAGATATTGCCTATGGACTGTTTTCAACAGAGACTGCATCATTGTGCGTCACAGTAATGTAATTCAAGATTAAAGTATGTTGTCTGTATTTGTAACTGGTGGAAGAGTGACCATTCATCCAATAGCCACCACACACACGATGAACATCTCTAGCATGCACCACCGATTGCTCAGTTGCTTGTTTTGTATTGAGTATGCAATGGCCATTGCTAAATTTAATTAAAAGATACTTTTTCCCCCCTATAGTATTATCAGTAGCATTTGCATTCAGTTTGCTGTAACTACCTTTATGCAAACTGTCGGGACGCTCTAAGAAAGTGAGAGATAAGGAAGCAATAATATTTGGGTCAAAAGACATAACTCACTCAAAGTGAGGGAAGGAAGAATTTTAACATGAAAGGGGGAATGGACAAAAAAGAAAATAAGGATTTCGAGGGGCACCAGAAGCCAGAAATTCCTTCATCTGCGGCTATACAAACATAGCCCTCAGTTTGTAGAGACTTTATAAGGCCTTAGTGGTGTTTTATTGATGCTTTGTTATTGCTTCCCACTTCCTAATACACAGTGCAGTTTCCTTTTAACCCTATGCATTATTAAAGCACAGAAACTGTTATCCTAACCATGGCAATGTGTGGCCAAAGGCTGTCCTACTTGAGTGCATTTACACACATTCTCCCCAGGCAGCCTTTGGCTTAGGGACAGTGTGTATTTAGACAATAAGTGTAAATAAACATATGGGGGACCTTCAAAATCAAAGATGGATGGATTGTCTCCTCGAGTCCCATGACGTTTTTTTTAATTGACCTTCCCATTATTTACATTCAAAAGCTGAGGTTGATTAATGGTTAAATATACGGTATATACAAACACTAACATAGCATATATACTGTGATGTTTTACTCCTGAAAATGAAATGCAGTGATCTTTCTTGCTCCCCCTTTGTCTCGTGTTATTAAGTATCTCCAGCAAGTTTCTGCCTATTCATTTTACTTAAACCTAATTTGTATACTCAAACCAAAGGATATGTGGGAGGTAGGAAATCATTCAAATAATTGTTACGCTCTCTTCAATAGTATTGTTTTCTCGATGGGTCTTGCTCCCCAGTCACATGTCAAAGACAAAGTTTTTGTGACACTTTGTAATGTTACCTACCTGAATTACAATAGTAAAATGGTACTATGGAGACAGGTAATTACTAAGCTTGAGTGGCAATGACGAAAATAAGAATGTGCTATCAAACTGAAAATGAACCTTAAGACATCTGAATATCCTCTCTGGGCTTTAGCATTGCCATACCCTCTTTTCACACATGAGTGGATTGCTTTACTGATGAATAATTGATTTTTCTGTCTGTGTTTGCCGGGCTAGTTGAAGAGTCACATGGCGCAGCGGTCCCTGTGCAGTAAACTAAACTCAGAGGGGAGTGAAAAACAGCTTCCAAAAGAGCGAGTTTGCCCTTATATTGACTGTTAGTTAGTTTTGTGTGTATGGGTCTGCAGTTGTTGCATTAATATTAAAATCAGCCCCCCTAGTTGGTGACTGGAGAAAATAGACATGCATTAGTTATGGTCCTCTGCTTCTAAGGGACAACTCATTTGGAATGCATGCCGGCATGCTTTTCATCAACTTCTGGAAAAAAGAAGTCTGTCGTCTCTTTCTCTGGTTCTCACTCTGTCTCTTCTCTCTCCCTGTTCTGTTTACCCTTCATGTTGCAGGTGGCATGCATGCAGCTCATCAATGCACTAGTAACATCTCCTGATGAGCTGGACTTCAGGCTGCACATCAGAAATGAATTTATGCGCTGTGGCCTGAAAGAGATATTGCCGGTAAGTGCAACATAACCACACACGCACACACACACACACACACACACACACACAAACAATATAAATTCACACTCACCTTGTATTAATATTTAAATGAGTTGTCCACTTCAGTGAAATATTGTAGATTTGCTCCAGCAAATAATTTATGAAACACAGATGAGAGTTTGCACGTCCTCTCTCTGTGCCAGCACCCAGAAACCAATAAAGTTTCTAGTGCCTGGGTTAATAATGTTCCTACTAGCTTTTATACCATCTACCTAACATGTTTATCTGGTGTAAACAATGTTCCTGTAGCTGCCAAGAAAACAAATAAATTAAAATGAAGAGCTGGTCCCCACACCTGTTTATCATGATGAGTAATAGCTTTTAGAATGAGCAACTTGTCTTTACTTTACTTAAGCTTGAGGCTTCCCTTTTGGTGCTAATGTCAGAAAAGGTCTGATGCCTTTCTCACTGATTTATTTAGCTTAATTCTTTATGTCTCTGAAATCTGTTTTTTCCTGCCTTGTTCTTTTTCTACCTTGCAGCAACTGACAACCATCAGGAATGAGGCCCTTGACATTCAGCTAAAGGTGTTTGAAGAGCACAAAGAAGAGGACATGATAGAGTTCTCTCATAGGTTGGAAGACATAAAGAGCGAGCTGGAATATCCTTGCCATTATAACAAACAAGCATGTATCTCTAAGGTCTGATTCAGTGTCTGTTTATTGTAAATGTGGCTACTATACATTGGTAACATTCATGGCCTCCTGCTAAGTTCAGTTATTCTTAAAACACATCATTCTTTCATTTCCTTTTTTTATTTCTGTAGCTTCTACTTTATGTTTATGTGAAAATGTTTCAATTTACGTACGGGTCCTTGACTCTCTGCACTGATGCCGGGGATGTGTTCAGCATTGTACAGAGCATCGTGAAGGACAGCAGTGCAGAACCTTATTTCCTCTCTATACTGCAGCACCTGATGCTTATACGCAATGACTACTTGATCAGGTAAAGATCGGCAGCACGCACATGCACACAGAACATTAATTATCTAAAGTGTAATGAAGCAAGCCCTTTTCTTTACTTTTCGTTTTCCTCTTTTATTTGATTCTCATTATTCTCTTCCCTCATTTACCCTCAGTGTCTCCCTGTGTGTTCGTGACTTTGATTCTGTGATTCTTTTTCATTTATTATTTTTTCTATCAGCTCTATTCATTAACTCTATTATTCTCTCTACAGACCAGCTCTTTGGCTCTGGTCAGATGTTTCAGAAGTATACATTAATATAATTTGTTGTCTGTGTGATAACAATGATGACTGACATATAGCATTTTAATGTCACATCGCAGATGAATGTACAGACAAGCAAAGGTCTAAACACCTTTTGAACACTGGTAATGATGTACACTGGTGAAGAGCTTGTTTTTTGGAAGTCTCCCTCCTTCTGCCTTAAACCCTTTCAATGACATTGGCTAACAAAGAGAATGTTGTCTCTTTCATCTCCAAGCCATCTACAGCAGCCATGGCTCCAGAGTATTTCTCATCTCTTATTAGTGGTACTTTTCAAAGGCTTATTTTATGTTGGTTCGCTCACAGCTGGGTGCGAGTTAAACCTTGGCTTGATCAAAAGATGGAGCTCTAATCTGAAGAATATGTAATGCATCACCTGCAGTTTTTCTCCCTCCCAAAACCAGCACCTAAAGTGGCTAGCACTTTGCTCTGGGTCTGTGTGATTAATGGTCTTTGTCTGAAATGATTATGACATTTTAACATTGGTCTTTTAGCACCACCAATATGGGCGCCATCTATTTTGTAAGCATTAGTAACAGAATAAAAATATGTACAGTACACACAAAACAGACACTATGCTATCCTGGATGCTATCAGATGTATGCTATTAGACTAGCAAGTTGGGATGGATATAATTACATTATGGACATCAAACACATTTGTTAGTCCTCATCCATAAAAGCCTTTTCTTTTGAAAGCATATTGTGTGAAAAGATGAAGAGTAAAGCATACATCTGGCCTCTGTCTAGCTTTTTTCAAGTATGTAAATAAACAACAGGGTTATGCAAAAGTCCCCATTATACTTACAATACAAAGACTAACTAATTCTACACTGCGATACAAAAACAATACAGTTGTTTGCCTGACACATGACTTTTTACTTCAGTCTTTTAGCATGATATCATGTATTTAGCCATCAAGACCATATTTAACTTTTATTTATATAGTGGCAAATCATAACAGATGTTTTCTCAGGGTTCTTTTCATATAGAGCAGGTCTAGAGGTTCACTTTGTAATATTATTACAAATAATAATAATAAAAAGGTAGTCTCTGGAGAAATAATCAAAATAATTGTTACAATCATCATGCAAGCAATATTTTTTTTTGGTTCTTTGGACTGAGGTTGCCAATAGCTTTCAATAGACATATACAGAATAGATACACTTATATGCATTCAACTATTGGTCCTGAGGTTGGCAAAAATCATAAGCATAAACGAGGGCTGTCATCCTAAGTTCAAATCACTAGAAAAACATTTCCCCTCTCATTCTTATGCCATATGGTGTAGCTCCTCAGTCTGATTTGAGTTGGCTTCTAGTATTTTTATAGAATATATACGTTTTCCTCAGGCAGTTCCGTACTCTTGATATCATTAATTTTCACCATAAGGCATAATATCTGAATATGATTCTTTAAATGCACTGCACCTCTCACGGCTGACTGGTGTAGTGATCTTTAGTTTAATTCTTGATATCCTTGGTGTCAAGAGTATACAGTTAAGTCCCCTTCTTAACAGGGATCTCAAAGTCACAGAGTAACGAAGGGAACACCAGCAGCTTGGCTGACACCATGCCTTATTCCATTTGATTAATATTTTCATCTTCATTCAGACAATGATTCCATCGTGCAACTCATCTTCAAAATTATAGATATGGCTCTTACTATCAGATCCAGTGACATCATTGCTTTAGGAAGAAGCGGAAGGCAGTTTCCCAGATTTATTGCTGTTTATATCTCAAAGTAGTAGTAATGATTTGTTGTAGAAGAACTTTGGAGTCTCAGCGGCATTGTTGTAAGCTAATGAGCAGATCATACAGACACTTTCCCTTTAACTTGCAGTAGCACTGTGACTCCACAGCCTTGCATGTCATCTGTTGTTTGATTATAATATCCCCTTTTTCTTGTGGCATGCCCTTGGTTATTGTGTGATCAATGCATTCAACAGAGCCATTTGAAACAATTTGACTCCGCTAATAGGTTTGTGTGTATTCCCCATTGTTCAGTATGATCACAATAATTCTTACATTAAGGTGCAAGTGGTGTGTATATATAGGTGATATTAATTGTTGGTAGTTCTAAAGAAGCTTCAAGTTAGCTTTTTTATTTATCATGAATAAAAGTTTACAACCTGAATAAAATGTGTCCTTAATAAAACATAAACAATTAATAAGGAAAACAAGTTTTACTTACTTTAAAGTTTATTTGTCATGTCTTATGGAATACATACAGTATATCTGTTTAGTGAGAGCACAGTTTCTACCCCTCTTCTGTCCTGTTCTGATATCTATTATCCAATCATTCTGATTGTTAGCACATGCATAACTATAGAAGTCATTGGGGTGTGCCACATTTCCCTTGTAGCTTCTCACTAGCCGTGCTTTTTTGGTGCAGACAGTTCAGTTCCTCTCACACCTGACTCTGGACAGACACCAGCTCTTGTACAGATGCATACACTAAAAGATTCAAAGTATGACAATAAATCAATAAAATTATGTTGTCTTTTTCTCACTGTCTCTTGTGACTTTCTTATCTCGCTCTCTCAGGCCCCAGTACTTTAAGATCATTGAGGAGTGTGTGTCTCAAATTGTGCTCCACCGCAGCGGCACTGACCCAGACTTCAGTTACCGAAAGCGCCTCGATGTGGACTTCAGCCACCTCTTAGGCAAGTCACTCTTCTGGCAGTTTATTTACATGAAAGATATTTAAATAAAACACAAACAATTTTCATTCTGTTTTTCTTTTGTTTTCAGAGGTCTGTGTAGATAAAGCTCGGACTGATGAGTACGAACAAAGAGCTTCAGAACTGGCACAGAAGGCAAGTATTGACCAAAAAACGACTTTTGATTTTCACCCCACTCTATATCCACTACACCAACTGGCCAAAACAGAACCCACTTAGGCGTGGTCGCATTTATTCGGATTTGGGTTTTAAATTTAGTTTTTATGATATAACATTAACATTGTAAAGTAAACAGAACACTGACAATTCCTGGGAGGCTTGTATTATAAAAAAAGTATCACTCCGGGTCATTTGAGAGCCAAATGTTGTAATTTGCTGTCAAAACTCGACATGACATAGATGTACAGACAAAAAAGCATAAAATAGGAGTTTGCAAAGTTGCAAAAGATGGGATAGCAGCAGGTTGTAGATCCTGATTAGAAGGATGGGCTCACTGATCGGCATATGTGTATGGTACTTAAAGGGTTTTATTAATGAGGTGTTTGACAAAAGGTTTAAATTCAGTCATTAAATTATATAAACAAGGTAAAATGAATGTTAATTATATAAAATGATTATACAATTAGACTTGACTTATTAAACAATTTTAACTAATACTGCTTATGTTAATTTGTGGTACCTGAATTCAGTAACAGAGTGTGTTTGAGTGATTCAGGTGGATATGTGTTTTTCTTTTTAGCTTGACGAGGAGTTTCTAAGCAGACAGGAGGCACAAGCTCAGCTGGTTAAGTGTGAAGAAAAAATAGCTGAACTCCAAGCAGAGCTGCATGCCTTCAGGACCCAGGTACATGACCTACAAATCTTTGTTTTCAGTGTCAATTTTTGTTAATGATGTTAATTCTTTAGGCGATGTGAGAAAAGACTAGGTTTGATATCTCAACAAAACTGCCTAAATCTTTCTTTCCTTACTTTCCATTATGAGATGTTCTTTTTTTATTTAGGGGTGTGGGAAATGGATGGGGTGGGGGGGGAGTTTATTCACTGGAGCTTGCAGTTTGGTTTGAGATGGAGGCTGCTCCACTGGCTAGCTGACACTAAGTCTAATGAGAACACTGACCAGTCCTCCATGTTGGCCATTTCTGATTCTCTGATCTTTATCCCATAAGAGGAAATTGTTCTAAAAGCAATTTATTCTGACAACCCCCTTCAGCCTTACTACTGGGCCACTCATCAAACCCCACTTCCCCTACCCCCTTCCCCCCCAACACTCCAGAGAGTTGTTCCCATACTGCACTGCAAGATAACTGCACTCTCAGAGAGGGGAAGAGAACTTCCTTTTTATTTTCCCGATAATTTTTCAATTTGAGAGAGCAAACACAGAATGAATACTCAAATAGTACCTTGGCTCAAATGACGGTGGTACTTTTAGCCAATGCGCGTACGTACACACACACACACTCTTTGTCTTTGTCTACATTTCACCAACACACATGGACCTGCACTTGTTAATTCAGCAAAGGTGCACTTGCCTTTAGAGGCAGTGCCAAAGTAAGGACCCAGGGCTGAACTTTAGTGTGCGTCTTTAATCTAAAACGGGTGCATGGATCAATAAACCATTTGCTCTGTATGATACAATTTACGAAGCTTTGTAGCCCCGGTTATAACATCAGATTTTTTTAGCTTTGGAAAAAAAACAAATTATTGTGGGTATGTTCGGAACAGAATCTGGACGGTTTATGAGCATTTGACCTCTGTTGGATGGTTGAGAGAACACGCCTTGGTTATCTGTAACACAGTGGTGTTAGAGAGGAAAACATACTCTGCTGCACACTTGGCCGATGCTCCAGTTTGTTTGCTTCCATTTTTCTCCTCCAGTTTCAGTCACTTGAAATGTGAATTCTACATTCATTTTACTTATCCGGGGAAGGGTTTCTTCTGCACTGCTCCAGCCTCAGTAAACAAACCCAACTAATATTCGACTAATATTTGCTAGAATCAAGCTCCAAAAAAACTGCTGCAACTTTAAGATCACCTTCAGACTGATTCAAAAACAAATATTTAAACCTGCTTCATAAATGCTGTGAAAAGGCTTTTTATGGTAAAGAGCCTTGGAACTACATTATAAAGGAGATTTACACTACTGCCCACATAAAGGAATATGAAGCACTTAATACTGCAGTGACAAGGATTTGGGATCTTACCATTGTTAGATAATCATTAAAGTTGGGGGGTTAACAAATTATACTGGCATTATTGTGTTATCTTTTTATCATGAATAAATCCCCTGAAGAGACCAATATCAAGAATGTATTTGTTTTAGTAACAAGTATTATCACCAGTACAACAGTATGACTCCAGAAAGTGTTTTTAATTGACTTGGATGTCTGTGGAGTTCTATGCAGCCTTAAGCTACAGTGTATTATCAGCTGTCACACTTTGTGTAACATTTGCATATTTTGTATTTTATGCGTATGTCCCTCTCATACATATTTTCCCTGTCCAGTTTGGAGCTGTACCTGTGGGTCTGTCCTCTGCCCATGTCGGACATGCGTCATTCCTATCTGGGCCTCCACCCCCTGCTCCAGCAGCTGGGGTGCCATCTCCCCCTCCTCCTCCTCCCCCGCCTCCTTTACCTGGCTGTCCTGCCCCTCCTCCTCCACCTGGAGTGCCTCCTCCATTTGGTGCCCCCCCTCCACCCCCTCTAGGGTTTGGGGGTAGTCTAGGCTCCCCCACACACCATGCGCTGCCTTACGGCCTCCATCCTAAGAAGGAATTCAAGCCTGAGACCTCCATGAAGCGCCTCAACTGGTCCAAGGTAAAACACTGCAAGCTGTTTCCAATATTTAACCACTCTGATGTTCTTATATGAGGGTGACATAGGAAAAACATGTCAATGCAATGTAGTCCAATATATTACTAACTAAAGCCTCAGAAATGATTTTGACATTGAAAGTTTCACAAAGGCAGGGTGTATTTGCATGCTATTGTAGTATATTCAATTGCAGTAAATTTTTTAGGTATATCTTCTTACTGATAATTGGCACTATTATAGATTTCTTTACTGAGTGATCTACAGTATAAAGCGAGATATTAGAGATGTTTTCCCACCGTGCTGGATTATTATTAACAAAAAGTTTGGGATAAGAAACTGAATATTTAGGCCAGGTATTTATAGTGGCCCTTTTCTCTGCTCTTAACTTTGTTCCTGATGTTCTTTGGCAGTGCCTGAACAGTACAGATGTTTTGTTAAGAATTAAACAACAACTTCCTAGCTCTGTGCCAAGCCAGTCATAATTGAAAATAACAGATGATCAGAGGCTATTGTCTGAGCAGCATTAGTGGTGCCTCTACAGATGTTGTTCTCTGCAGAGCAATATTAGTTCACACCACAAGTGTTAGTTTGTGGTTTGATTAATAATTTAATCTGAAGGTGTACATCGGTACAGGTGTTCAGCAAACTAAACCATAAGCTTGAAATATCAAGTGAACCTTTTAATAGGACATGAGGAGGACTTATGGCACAGCTGTAGGAGACCCCCCACATATGGTTATGTTTGGGACAAAGCTCTTTGGAAACTTCTTTAAAAATAGGATTTCAAACTTCCAACTATTGCTGAGTGGTTCGTCCAGTTCTGGAGAAGTGACTAAACATTTAATGAGCTCAATGATACAGTTTTTGACATACAGGTGGACCCCTCAAACAACCTCACAGCAGCAAAGCTGAGGTGCAAAAATTTGCAGAGAAGGGTGTTGATTCTCCAAGAAAAACCTTTCCATAAGGAAGTGTTCATTTAGAAAACAGTAGCTTAATGGAGCTTGAAAAAAAAAAAAAAAAAAGCAGTTTATTGACAAGACGTCAGTCCCCAGCACAGATGTTTTATCTTTCTTGTTACATGCATGTACACACTGACCTGATTGGTTTCTCACTGGGCCAATTATTTCAATTGGTCTGTGGTGTTCTTGACTAGCTAAAAGTCTCAACAGATGCAGACCTTTTTTTTTGGGCAATGCCAATACTATACTTGTAAAGCAAGGGAAATTAATAAACGTATCTATTATCTATTTAGTCTGGCTTCCTTTTGATTTTTTTCCTACATTTTGTGCCACTGCTCTCAGCTGGTTGACCATTTTGATTGAATACATCTTTAGATTGTGCCCTTGTCATACATGACTATGGACTGTTAGTCACATTAATTGTAGTTCAAGGCCTTTGAACATCAAGTCTGCGACTTTATTATTACAATCTCACATTTAGACTTTTATTTAATAATTTAATCAATCCTGTTAACGTCTGTTATTAAGGGTTTCAAAGCCATCTTATCTTCATTTTTTATATCGTATGCCGACAGTTACACTAACTGTGTGTGTGTGTATGTTGCTACCATACTATTCTGAAGAAAGCAGTATATGCCAATAACTTGATATACATAATTAAAAATGTAAATGGTGCATAGGATTCAACTTTACTGTCAGCTGCCGTTCAGGATCATCTGGAACATGATAACAACAAAAATAAAATAATAGCGTTGGATATGGTGCTTGGGAAGGTGCTACTGTGCAACTACAGTGTTCTGACAAAAAATGAACAAGGGAAAGGGGTGTGCCAGCTCCTCCACACTAAGATGAACATAGGTACTGTGCAACATGTTAACAGTTGTAACATACATTAACTTTGGAGTCTGACAGGACTATTGTCCAGTTAATTTCAAATAGCCCTAACATGTCACCAATATCTGATTAGAATGATGTATTTTCTTAATGTTGGCATTTTCCGCTGTAGCAACTATAATCTATAAAATACAGAACTATGCGTTAACTAAATGTGCTGAACTGTGTGATGTGTGTTTTTTAGATTCGTCCCCAGGAAATGTCAGAGGGCTGTTTCTGGGTGCTGGCCGATGAGAACCAATATGTGAAACCAGACTTACTCAGCAGAGTTGCTCTCACTTTTTGTTCTCAAAGAACAGGTCAGATTTATTACATTCTTTTTATATACTTTTTTACTGAACGTGTATCTTCCTGACTTGACTTATTATATATGTCTTTGTTGTTTCAATGAACTTTACTTTTACAGAGACTTTTACTCTTTTCCTATCCACTTCACTTTCTCTTCTGTCTCCCTGTCCCAGCTTTCAGGCTCATGACTATGGCGCTTTGGCTTACATTTTCAGTGTGATGCCAAGGAGAAAGAAATGACAGGGTGTCTCAGTTGAGCTGTAGTGGTAAAACAAGGAAGAAAAATGTGAATGCGTTTCTGTTTTTGTGTTGTGAGTAATTGGCCGTTTGTCTTGAGGAGGAATTGAATGATAGAAGATACAGGCAAGCATGTGAGTGCGTTTACCAACCCCTCTAGGCTACTGCTGGCAAACAAATGGCTTTTTATCACTTTCAGTCAATGGATAGTGAGATATGCAAGGCAGAAGCGATCACTTATTTGTTGGAGTTCAGTTTGGTTCAATTTCCTTTGCTGTTTAAAGTGAAGGAGCAGGTCTTATAAACGCTAAATTAAATGGAATGCTCATTTCTTTTCAATTCCCTTATTCATTTGAAAGTTTCCATGGCCATGAAAACTTTTTCCATCTCTGATGTCTTATTTTAATGTAGTAGTGGGAGATATGGAAAATAATATTACACTGCATTACTTATCACAGCACTACCTAAACATCAATATCATTTCTACTAGTATTTAAAACTATGTGCTTAAAAGTTAAACTCCTGATCAATCCATTGAGAAAAATTCAGTCAAACAAGAGAACTATGAACGTAATGAGAAATGCTAAACAATAATTTAAATGATAATAAACTCTATCTGAATATACTCGTGTAGTGCCTTACAGCAGTTGTAGTACAGTATCAGAGATGTTTGTCATGCTGTTTTGGATTTTGGTGGGTTATTCTGACTCTTCCTGGTGGTAATGCAACATGATAAGACAGCATACAGGTACATCCTCACATTAGTATGGCTAGCAAGATCAGGAATATTCATGTACGAGGTGGTTGGAATGAAGCAAGGAGGAGGTAGCAAGAGATGTTATCAGTCTTGTCTTCTCCTGTGCTTGGCCTATTAGTCCCTTCTCTAATGATTTATTCACATGTCTTGTGTTTTCTTTCTTGTCTTGACACTGACTCAGCTAGCTTACGCCAGTTTGAATTATTCATCCAGGTGTTATCTACCTGTCACAACTCTATGCTGCTCCTCCCAAGGCTGCAAAGACCCTCATCCCCCCTACACACGAGCGCACCCTTGTTCCCAACGGTCAAGGTGTTGAATAATGGAGGCAGATCTTAATGGCAAACAAGCAGAGAGTCAAGCAGATGTTTCCTGAAGAGGGCACAGAAAAGATGTCCATCAATAGCCAAGTGTACTTTTCAGTTCGGGTAATGACCTAGAGCCTGCACACGTTCACACACATGCAGCACTTTATTTTACAGTAATCATGAAACACATTTCTCATCGTATGAAGAGGCACACCCAAGTGCTGCTTCTCTGCAGTAGGCCGCCCGCCTGGTTTGTTACTGCTCATGGGTAATGCATTTTAGATTTGGTGAAAAAAGCATGAAACGTTCGACTAAATCAAACCTTCCTCACGGTTTAAGTATTTTCTCGTAGTTTTGTTTTCCTCCTCGTTTCTGCCTGTCCCAGTGGAGGTTGTCAGAGCAGCATGGCTGATGGCTTCAGCTGTCGGACCCAGTTGCTACTGCTGCCGCGTGTCAGCGAGTGGGCGTGTATGCTTACTTGCGTGAGGGCTTGTCTTCTTATTAACACAACCATGTAGCATCATGTTTTATCTCACTTAAGAGCAGCAGCATCTGGATCAGCATTAAACATAAAAAAGGACACAGTATGAAACAGTATTCACTCAGTTTTTCTTATTAAAAATTCATTTATATCCCCTGAAACCTCCTTATTCTGTTGTTTTCTAAGAGAATCCATGCCACTCTGTACACAAGCTGCTGAGTTTGGATGGGGACTTGGAACAGTTTGTTTTGAGACCATCACTGTTGTATTTTTGGCAGACTCCAACTTAATCAAGTGTAAATAAAAATACAGTGATTTAAAAAAAAAAAAAAAAAAAAAAAAAAAGTGTTAAGAGAAATTGGAATTACACATTCAACCAGAATTTATATTAGTGCATTTGGAGGAGCGAAACACATTTTTATTTGATGATGTAGACATTATATTCACACCGGTAATATCCTTTATGGCTCATCTGTTTATCTATTTAGACTGGGATGTGGTTTTTGGCAAAGGGTCAGTGCCACAGTAACTCTACTTCTCACTGAGCAAATTGGGATAAATTGGTGTTTTTCCTTTTCAGCGAGCAGGTCAGAGCAAACAATTCAATTAAGACCACACTGAATAATATGAGTTGATTTCTGTGCTCTTCTCTCAAGTCTCTGCTCATTAGCCATAAACCTTTGATTCAACGTTACTCTAAACGTCTTGTCCTAAACAATACAAATTAATGCCATTTTTCAATTAGGGACAAAACAGTGAGAGGATGTCACCCTATAATGTTTGTAAGGTTATGTCTTACATCTAATAGAGCAATCTCAGGAGAGGTGGCAGCCGATATTAAATGGTAGAGGGGGTAAAAAGAGACAACCTTGAATGGACTTTATAAATTGTGTTAGCTTGTGGATGCTGAGTTATCATGTAAACATTTAAGATGTTGCATTCCATTGGGTTTGCACCCAAAGTAGAAGTTTCCTGTCATTTTCTTTGCTCACCTTTTAACATTCACAATACCTTAAATTACTTCCACGCGGGGTATCTTTTCTTTGACAGACTATTTCGCATGGTTGTTCTTTACTTGTCTCCTTATAATGTTCTTCCCAAATCAACGGGGAACATCAGTTCCTTTTATTGACTCAGCCAAAATAACCCTTAATTATTGGGCCTGCAAAGAGCAGCACAGATCAATCGATTCTGCCTGTAAATTGCTTTTCATGTCCATCAGAAGCAGTCATAATAAAAACCAGTACCTGGTAATTTTTGACCAGTTCTTTGAGGTAATACTGTTTCTGATACCTTAAATTTACATGAAAGAGAGATTGTAATCCAGTTTCTTATCAACCTCTTTCTGTTTCAGTAGTCCTCACAACAAATGTACCATTTTGATGCAGACATTGTTTTAAATAGAAAATGTCTTCTTTCAACTTCATTTTGATGGTTTCTTTTTTTACCTACCTTTGCCCTTAGCAGTACCATTTATCCAGCACTTAAAAGTTAGTCTTTATAATTTTTCTTCAGGCTACGGAACATTGGAATGATCTCTATTAAGCAGCTACGGTTAACTAAATGTTCTCTACTAAAGCTATTTACTCTAAACAAGAACAATCCTTTAGAAGCCGTTTAATGATCACTCATTTCTCTTTGGAGCCTCATATCTTGCCTCTTTTATGACCGACTATGATAACCTCTGAGCTTGACTACACAACTCAAATTATTCTAGTCACTGTTTGTTTTGTTTTTGGACTCATTAGCAATTTGCGTTGCTGCTTACACCTCCACTGAATAAATGAGTGTCAAACACCTACCTCTGTATCCATTAAGGGTAATAGCCTAATTAGTCTAGAGGTGAACGTTACCTATGCTGAAAGCTGGATGCCTCCAATAGCTGTGTGCATTGACCATAGGCCTGTTTTTATCACTTGCCAGATAGCAGACAAATGGTTGTCATGTGTTGGTGGTTTTCAAACAGACAAACAATGAAAACTTAAGTCATGTGCAAAATGGGATAAAAATAATAGCTTTGCAAAGATTGCATGGTACAAATATGTCTTAGACACCTTGCCCTGTTAGAGTGCTTGAGAAAATAGTAATTTAATGTTGAGTCGTGCAAATAATATTATAGCAGATGCCTGCACATTTGGCATCTCTGGTTAGATTTTTTTTTTAACCATTAAAATTCGAATCATATTTTCCAAGTTATAATGAAAAGATATTTATATGCAGCTCACTGTTAAGTTAGGATTCAATAAAAATAAAAAAAACAATTAGGCTCAGTAAGATATATCCATTTTCGTGGGGAATGTTGTGGACCTCTGCAAAGGCAAAGTTAAAATTAGAGATGCACAACAGGTAACAAAAATGACTTTAACATAATGACCTAAATTTTATCTCAATGTTGAGCAGTCGCTGGGCCTCCCTCGTAGTGATGGAGTAGTAAGCCTATTGGTAGAAACAGGGCATAGTGGACTGGGGTGTATGGTTTGGCCATGTCCTGGAGCTGTGTAGTGTCAGAACTTGGGTTGAAGACCGGCTGAGCTGCTGCTTTCTGGATGAGCAGATGACGCATGCAGGCCCGCCTTCAAAGAGTGAGTTGCAGTAGTCTAGGAGTGAGATGACGAGAGCCTGCACCAGAACCTGCGCAGCCTCCTGCTTGAGGGACTGACATGTCCTCCTGATGTAGAGAATGAATCTGCAGTAGTGGGCTGTTGCAGCGAAGGACCGCTTGTCATCTAGTGTCACATACAGGTTCCATGTGCTCCGAACTGGGAACACCGCAGGGTTTTTAATGGTAATGGAGAGGTCGTGGATGAGAGATGCCTTAAAATACATATTCTCTCCAAGTTACCCTGTAAGGTCTGTCTTTGAAGTGGGGTGTTAACGTGGAGAGTGCAGAGCCTAAGGCTCTCAGTTCTTGGTGGTTCACTGTTTCAGCCACTGCTGAAAGGTGCAGCAGGATGACTATGGAGGAGTTCTTCCATGACATGGTGACAAGGAGGGCAGTCTTAGTTGAGTGGCTTGCCTTGACAACAGACAGCTGGGGGTCAAGAAGGTTGTTCTGGTTGAGATATGCAGAAAGTTGAGTGAAGACAGCGAGCACTTTAAAAATAAATGGAAGAAAAGAGACAGTTGTTAACTTTAGACGGGCTGAGTGTGGGTTTCTCTAAAAGAGGGTTCACTCTAGCTGCTTTTTTATTGTCAAGAACGCAACACGTTATCAAAGAGGTGTTGAGGTGGGTGAAGAATGGAAGGAGGTCGGGATAGACCTACTGAAGAAGGTAAGGGGATAGGGTCGAGAGGGGCAGGTCATTGGGCAGTGGGAGGTAGCCGGGGTTAGTACCTCATTGGGAGAGAGGGGTGAAAAGGAGACAAAGAGGTGGATATAGGACAGGTGGTGTCAGCAGTTGGGTGACTACTTTTTTACAAACTTTTTTACAAAGTAGTTAACAAAGTCACCCGGGAGAAGGGAGGTGATGAAACTGGGGATCAAGGAGGGTAAAGAAGATGGAAAAGAGTTTTCGGGGGTTGTAGAAGAATTTTGGATTGGAAGAGATTTTAGTTGCAGATAAGGAGGTGGAATAAAGACTAGGTATGTGGACACTTTGGTGTGTAGTATTTTGGTTATAGCTTCTTAATAAATAAACGTTCTGAGTGTTTAAATAATCATTAACAAAAAAACAATCATAGTCCCCCTAGGATAAATCCTAATGAACTTTCCCTGACTTTTACTTTAGCGCCACCAGCTTTTTAGTTCAAAGTGAAATTCCTTTTCAAATATGGGATGACCATGAGATTTGGTACATTCATGTTTCCCACAGGATAAATCCTATTGCTTTTTGTGACCTTTCTTCTGGTGCTCAGGTTAATATTTTAGTTTTTTATTAAAATATCTTGACAACTATAGGATCGATTGCCATGACAATCGTACAGACATTCATGGGCCCAAGGGGATAAAAAGTAATAACTTTCATCTCCTGACCTTTCTTCTAGCACCATCGTCAGGTGAACATTTCAGTTTGTTTAATACTTTGGTTTATAACCAAAGACCTTCAAAAGTAATGTCATTCCCATCAGCCTCAGCTGTACCACACCAACAACCACACCTGGCCACACCTAGCTGTAATCATTGATGTGGTCAAAAGTTCAACAGGCTCTTATTTTTCAACCCGCAGAGGTCAGTGCAATGATGCTTTTCCCCCATACAAGATCTAATGTGGAGTTGCTTTGAAGTGCTCCTGAACTGGAAGCTAAAACAGGAAAGCCGACTCAAGTCCTGCTGTTTTTTTTGTATCGCGTTGCACTTTTCTTCCCTGTCTGCTCTCTCTTACAACACAGCTGCTGTTCTGCGAGAGTCGATGCATGCAAGTGGACAGCTTGCTTTGTGTAAGATGAAGCAGCTCTGGACTAGTGTCTGTCTCCTCTTGCGTTCACAAAATAATAAAACTTTCCATCAAAGCATGAGAAATGGAGTGAGTCTGTGTATAGTAGAGGGAATGTCAGAAACTCAGCCAGACCTCACTATTTCTCATGCTAACCTTCTGAGGTGAGCCATCACAGGCAAATTGTAATGAAAAGTTTTAAGAATACTTAAAGTAGTCAGACATTTTAAATTCTTGAGGGAAAAAAAGATTTAGATTTAGTAGAGCCACTAGTACCACCTTTAATGCTGCTGCCACTGCTTGTGTGCCTTGAATGTTTTTCGAACCATTCAGGCAGCATTTTAAAGCCGCGGGAGATGTAGACTTTAATATGTAGGGTCTTGCCCTGAGGCTGTACAGTTTCTCTATAAACCTTAATATCTATGTTTACTCTATCTTATTGTCAGTAAGTAACTCTCCTAACATAGGTCCACCGCCCAACACATGCACACACACGTTTGTTTATTCTTTTGTTGTATTCTTTTTTACTCCACAGTCTTCTATCTTCTCCTTCTTCTTTCTCTCTAATCTCCCTGTGAAGTCCTGGTCAGTTAATGCCATTGTAACTCCAGGCATGCATTATCTTACTGAGATGTTATTGTCTTCCCATAGTATACTGCTGAAAGGTTTTATTAGTTTATTTCATACAGATTAAATCTCATATCTTCTGTGGGGCAATTTTCTCATAAACATAGATAATGTGACATGTACATTTTTCCCTAAATAGGTGTTTAGTGCAATATCTTTTGTTATTGTTTTTTGCATTTCCTGCCCAACACAGATACAATGACAACAACCCTCAACACCCCCAGACAAGTACTGAAAGTATTAAATTAAATCTTTCACGTCAGTCATGCTGTCACTCTCAAATGTCGTGTCCTTATCTACTTTAGATAAGAGAGCCACCTGAATCAGAGTTCTTGCACGGGCGGTTGAGGTTCTCACCTTTAAACCAGTGACCCGTAGGTTAAAGTAAATTCTAATTCTAAATTCCTAATTTAAAAAATGTCACATTTGCTGCGCTCGTGTTTTAATTTTTTTTTATTCAAAACCATTTTACATTCTAAACTCTTCAATTGAGCTTTATGATTAGCCTTAATTTGTTACATCTCCCTCTCCCTCATTTCCTTTGATCTCTCTACTGTCTATAATAAGCATATGAATGTCGCACAAATACTTAACAGAAATAAATTAATGAGCATCCCTTTGAAAAGGCCATATTAAACGTGGGCCTTTTTCCTTCAGCATTGATTATATAGTTGCTACATAAAAAGTCATTCACATAGCTTTCAGGTTGAATATGAATAGTGAGGGATTAACTAAAATCAATTATTAGATCCATGAGTGAGGGTTATTTCATGGCAGATTAAAAATTGAGGATAGCTAATGATGCTACAATGTCTGCCCCTGAACTTCTTTCCTTTTTAATATGTTCCCTTGACATCTAAAGGTTTTAATTGCAGTCTTTGTGCTGAGGGTGGAGCATGTACGAGTAGAGAGGAGTCCTTCTCAGAGCTTCATCAAGGAACTTCAAAAGAGAGGGAGCTGAAAGTGGCATGAGCTGTAGCACTATTGTAATTCTTTGTAAGAAACTGCCTGTTGACCCGTGTGGTGAGCAACGGTGAAGTGACTGCAAAAATCCTCCTTTTTATGGTGATGTCTCAACTTTCATGAATGCACACATACCAAACAGGACTTGTTGTTGTATTTTTGTTGAACACATCAGGACTTGGGCAGTGGAATTTATTTTTGTAGAAAATATTCACAGACACGCATCAAAGAATTCAAAGTCACTGAGAAAATTGTTTTACGTATTTCATGCTTGTGGATTTATTTTATTTTGCTCTCACAAACACAACTCAGACTATGCAGAATCGGATTCTTCAATAAACCTTTCAAATGTTATACTACACATCACAAGTGAAATTCACATGAGCTTTTGCTACAATCCAGTGCTGTGAATGTGGATCAAAACAATTTGCATGTTACAAATGTGACAGACAGATGTATAGTATTATGTACTATTTAAGTGAGAGACCCAATACTGACCTGTGATTCCTGATGAGTCATCATGAGTCATCATTCACTATTAATGTCATCAGTGACTCAAATCGCTCATCACTGCTAGAATTTTTCCATGAATTGACAGGCCTTGAGATTCTGTAATTTTCTGTGATTACGAGAAACTATACCTCGTGTCTGTTCTGTGAAGGTCATGACAATGATACTTTTTCTTTTAATGCATACAAAATCCCTCTCTATGGACTGTAACGTCACTTTGTATTTAGTGCAATGCTTTCTGTTGGCTTTCTGCTGACAATAAAATGTCTGAAATAATGCTGAGTTCAAACATCACTAACCAGCTTTCTCTTCTTTCTCTTGTTTGATCTGTCTCTGTTTATCCTTCTTTCTCCTCTTGCTTATTCTTAATTCTGTTCTTAATTCTTCAACTTGGCTGCATGATCTGCCTTCATGTTTGCTCTGGAACAGAAAACAAAGGTTAGTATTTCTTTTTTGCTTTCACTCGTATGTTGCTTTTTGCCTCAACTTACACTTCCAGCGTTAGTTTTTTTCATACTTAATCCGGATTTTAATTTCAGGTTTTGTAAAATTGAACCTTCAGATAGGTCAGCCAAAACATTTAGCTATTAAGGAAGCATAACCACGTTTGGTATTTGTACTGAAATGATTTCCATAAGTACATGACAGTGGCCTGATGAGATTTGTGTGCAGTATTTTGTGTTTATTTTTCATAAAACACATTTTTTACCCAGTCTCCCAACATATATCCCTGACTGCCCCTGAAAAGCACTCATGTGTGGCGTCTGGGGTGTTTCATAAGCCGCAAATAAATGCAATATGGTTGTTAAAGATGTGAAGGATATTTCATAGAAACTCAAAGGGACTGGAAATAAGCAAGGGAAGTAGATCCATCACAGAAATCACTAAAGTGAAATCTTAGATAATAAGCAAAATAATCCTCAACATTAATGGACAATTGTTGCAATTACATCATTTGAGTGTTAATGCCACTTAAGCTCAGCACAGGAACCCTCAGTTCGACCTGGCTGAACTATCAGACAGTACAGTTCTTGACGACTAAGCACATTGGTTCAATTCACTTCTCACCTTTTTTGTGTGTGGTGCAATGTGATAACCTGTACTGCTTGCCCTGTATCAAACAAGCAGGACCACTCATCCTGTTAGCTCTGAACTGGAGCAGGACGTATTAGAGGTTCATATGAGAATGTGTTGCACATGGTTGGACTGCATTTCACAGTAGTTTAAAGCTTTATTTCTTTCACATCTGACCTGCCACTGCCTTCTTTGCTTTAACAGTGAGAGTGTGGTCTGTGTTCAGAGTTAATGAACAGGAAACTCAGAATAAAGATTTTTTTTATTTTTTATTTTACATTACATTACAATTATGTTGATGACCTTAATTTACATTTGTTGAACTTCTTGTTACATCTTCCTCCTGTTCACCACTGTAGGCCATGTTTTATGTATTGCCATAGCAATCTGCAAGTCTGTAGTTTTATAATTTTTTGACACTGTTTTGGATTTTATGGTGAATGTAACTTCAACCTCCCTGTGGTTGGCATTCATTAAAATGAGCTTGTAACAAAAAGAACTATTAGAATGGTTTTGAGAATTGTTTTGTGAAACAACCATACAGCTTTGAATTTGCATTGTGATGTATTCTTAGCTTCCCAGCCCCAAGTGTTATCCCTTTCAAATGACTGTAGTGTCACAGTAATTAACAGTAACTGACTCTTTGTAATTTCATAGCCTAAGTATTTCTTTAAAATACATATAGTTTACGTATAGTCACTAACATTTGAAAGTGCAAGGGAACGAAAGAGACCCCACTTATTTTTACACAGCCTTTCCTCTTATTGGAACAGAAAAGATGGAAAAAGGGAGACACAAACAGGCACATGTAGTGAGTGGACGCCCAGAGAGAACGCTGACAGCTCTCAGAACTTTCAGCAGTTTGTGTGATTTCACAGATAGCCTCTGGAGAAGCTCTTTGAGATCATCAGTGTCACTAGATGGAGATAAAACATACATAGCACGGCTTTCCTTTGGGTGTTTGCAAGAAAAGAGGGTGAAAATCACAGAATGTTTTAGAGACACTAGCAGGTGGGAATTGAAGGGAATGTGGAATCTGTCTCCCTTTTTACTGTACTACTCGGGCCGTATCTGGTCTTTGTATTTATTCAGTTGTACCAGCAGGGAGGTTACTGTCTTTAAGTTTAACACAAAGGGCATTAGTGGAAACAAACCAGTAGAGTGCTGCCTCTCCTATTCTGTTTTTTGTTATGGCTTGTAAAAAGAAATAACAATGCAGCTCTCTGTGACAAGGAAAATTGGATGGAGCAGATTAACCGGGCTGCTTAAGTTACATGAGCTATATCAGGCTCTGACTACATACACAGTTCATGTTAGGATACATTCTTAGTTGCTCATAGTAAAAACATAAGCCAGGCATATATTTTAAATATAGAGTGCACTACTTGGTTGTTATTATTATTAGTATTCAATTATTTTTGGTATCTTGCCTCTTAAATAATTATGTCATATATATATATATTTTATTTATATTTAAAAGGCAATTCAAATTGACCTTGTTTGAATTATTGTTGTTATTGTATAATGTTTCCTGACATGAATATAAGGGTATCAAGGTGCTAGTAGCACAGATTGACATGTGTAGTAGCTCATATTGACTAATATGCTTCCATCATCATGGACTCCTGTTTCTTTATTTTGTATTCATTAGAAATGCATGTTCAGCACAACACTTCCTCCTCCATTGTTTTGTCCATAGTTTTTTTAATCGTCACTAAACATGTCTGCTACAACTACCTGGTAAAAGTCTGTTTTTTTTATTCAACCTGAAACCACCATTCCTTTTTTCCTCAAAGGGCTTTACAATCTGTACATCATATCAGACCCTCTATCCTTAAACGCTCAGTTTGGATAAGGAATCCAACCCCAATCCCAATAGTCTCCACATCTTTTTTTAGTTTTATTTGTTATGCTTTAAATATTGATACTGTATGTGAAAACTGCTTTTTAAGACCTTTACTTGTATAAGGAATATGATTTCATTTCTTACCACTAAAATATTTTCTTGTCAAACTTACATGTTACTATATGGATTTGTTTGGCATTCATGGTCCAAGCAGAGGTAGCCTAATTGACATTGAGAATAAACCAGATTTTTTTTCCCCCATCTCCCTTTGTTTATCAAGAGGGGGCAGAGAGATGGATTCATCGCCATAGTGCTTGGGAAATGAGCAACAACATGAAGAGAGCTGCCCTTTCCTGGGGCTTCGTTTCAGCTAATAAATAACATCCAATTAGACGAACCCCTCAAAGATCACAAAATCAGTTTGCCATTTCTCCCCTGGATACAGGCATCTGCTAATCACCTACCTCCACTCCAAAGTCACAACACTGCTATATTAGAGACAGAACGACACCGAAACGGAAAAGGTGTTGGAGAATGCAAGTGTTAAAATAGAGACATAGAAGAAAACATGTTAATAAATTAATTATAATAGATTTAAATTGTGATTTAGTGGTAGAAGGAATCTTCAATTTATTGATTCAAACATGCAAAGATCTTTATGATTGGGTTGTGACTTGTGAGCGCATTTATCAGCAGTGTATACTTAGATCTGAATTTAGACATGACGTTTCATCCATATTTGTGAGCACATATATGTAAATGCAAACACACCTAGGACTATTATTATACCTAGAACTATAGTTATTATCAACTATATTAGAGACAATGGATATTGAATAATCAAAACAAAGTCTAAATACATATAATGCTATCAGGTATTTTTATACGCAACTAAAACCCTCTCAATAGTAAATAAAGTGCAAGGAGGACTCATTTTCCTCATTGTTAATAACCTGTAGCCAATATAGCCTGTATGTTTCCTTTTTAAAATGTGTCCACACAGGATGGAAAGGTAAAAATAATTATCAGTGTCGAGAGATTTTTACAGAAACAAGTGAAACAGGCTACACTTGACACTTTTTCCAACTTAAACACGTAACATAAAACATTTTTGATAAGAATACTCTAAGTTTTATTATTACAGAATTGTGAGAAAGATATTGTGTGTATAGAAAGTAACACACTGCGTAACATGCAGCAGTATGTTAAAACAATGTGGCGTTGGGACATTAGTTACTAAGCAATCATGGCACATGACATTTGTGTGGTGAGGGATCCAGAAGGTGCAGAAAGTGGCTTACTGTTTGCTATTAAATGTATTCATGTACTGGGTACACAGAGGCATTGCATTAGTTTGATCAATGCAAACATTGTAATTGAAATTTTGCCTGAAGCTGATTACTAATCAGTGTTTGTGTGCTCCTCATTGCCCTCATAAGCATTTTTCTTTTCACAATTTTTTTTAATACTGTACAGGCTAATACATTATTAAGATTTGGTTATTCATGGATTTTGACTTTGATGACCAATTTATCATTGTACAGTTGTTTTGACTCAGCGTTGGGAATCATAGAAAACAGTGATACAGCTTATGAAGGTAAACATTGTTGTGTTGTATAGTTCACGGAAGCTTCACAAACAGTTACATTTTGATTAAACAGTTGTTAGAAGTGAGGCCATAGGTCTTTTAGCTTTGAACAAATGCATCACAAGTATCTCCTTTTTGATGTTTCTTGCCATAGCGTTAAAACTGTGTTCTCAGTGAATGTCAGGCTCTACAGATCAATTTAGCCTGTTGAAGAGAAAGTTGAGGAAGGACAAGCCCTCTTTGCACTACCGGCATGCTGTAAGAGATATGTGATTATAATGGCCTGGGAAGGAAGCACGTTTGCATTTGCTTTATCTGTTTGCACAAGCATATTACATTACATTTACATTACATTTAGGCATTTAGCAGCTGCTTTTATCCAAAGCGACTTCCAAATAAGAGCTTTACATAAAGTGCATAGAATCATGGACGAAAACAACAAGATGTCGTATCAAATAATATGAGTGCTGGAATCACAAGTGCTATAGATAAATATAGCATCTTAAGGGGAATCCTTGGTGGAAATGGTGGTTGTGTGTGGAAGGACTCAAGCTCGTATGGGTGGTTGACTGGTTTAGGCGCACACATGATTGAGGTAGGGCTCTCGTGGCGGTGAAGACCACGGTCAGAGTTGACAGCTCGTCAAACTCCTTCTGACATGACACGGTAAACAGCCATGATCATTCAAATTCATGCTTCTAGTCTATCAGTTTGCACTGCAATAAACCTCAGACTACCTCTAAAGCCACCTAACATATTCATAGATAATGATTGTTAATAGGTCCCTTTCTTTAATGCAAGGTGGGTGTATGTCTTAAAATAGCAGTAGCTTTAGTGGTCTGCTGTGCAGAGAACTTGATAGGCTTTTGAATTACAATGAGACAAAAGGAGCTGAGGATGTTGGTGAACACCATTGAAGAGGAATTATGAAGATATTGAGGACTAGAGGAGGTGGGGATGAAAGGATAAAAAAACAGTAGTAGGTGGTCTTTAAAAAATAATTAATGTGCCTAGGAGGCTAAAAGAAACATTTTAACATCGTCCCTCAATGTATGCTTTGAGTTGTTTTAAGTTAGTGACTTAAATTACCTAATTACCGTAATCACTTCAGCTACATTGGGTTAAAATAAACTGTAATGTATTAGTCACCCTCAAAGGTGTGCTCACTGAGGTTCGAAGATGGAATTAGCTGCTAAAATGACTTCAAAAGCATTAAATATAGTTTCTTTCGAACAACTCTGAGTATCTGAGTATAGCAGCAAGATGTCCATCTCATGCTGTCTAATGGTTAGTATTGCTTTCCACTGTGTGTGTGTGTGTGTGTGTGTGTGTGTGTATATATATACATACATACATACACATATACACACACACACACTCAGGAGAAGAAGTCCATTTGATGTGAACAGATGTGTGTGTGTGTGTGTGTGTGTGTGTGTGTGTATGTATATATACACACAAACACACACATACACACATCTGTTCACATCAAATGGACTTCTTCTCCTGAGTGTCTCTCTCTCTCTCACACTCATGTCTTGCTTGTTCTGTTTTCTCCTTTTCTCCCACTCTCTTTATGCTTTTGCATTTTGAAGAACACCATTAGTTCGATAATGACGTTTCATGTGGCTGCAGAAAATTTGTGCCATTATGAGAGACCTTATCAAATGCAGAATCATTAAGGACTTTTCATTGTTGTTGAAAGGGAAGGTGTGATCACATAGTACACACAATGAATGAATGGCTGTTTTTTATTTATTTCTTATGTCCAGCCTACTATTTTCTCAGATTTGCCCAAAATGCAACCACATTCTGGTTAGAAATAGCTGATGTGTTACAATACAGGCTCCTGCGTACACAACTTTCACTGTAAGCAATCAACAACGCACCTATTACCTGGATCTGTGACACTGAAATGCTTGGAAAAGTCATGTCTCATGTTTGCTACATACACAAGCTCATTTTCCTCACTGGATCTTCGCCTCCCTTTTCCTTTTTTTGGTGTGCGTTTAAGCTTTTGATTTTCCGCTTTCCTTTCCTCCATTGTTTTGTTTTATTCCTTTCTTCTGCCTCACTTTCTCAAGCATCAGCACCTCAATTTATTCCCAATTTGAGTTTTTATGTTCTTGTATCACCAAAGTAATGGGCTGGCTCGTTAAAAACATATTTGCTTCTGCGACTTTATTTTTCTGCTGCGATTTTTCATCCACACATGTAGGTTTGTGTATGTAGAGCCGGGTGAAGCGGTGGGCGCAGACATGGTTGCAACAGCACAGGGAGAGAAAAACAGAAAAATGGCAAATGACTTCAGAGAATGAATGATTTAGGCTGCCATCAATCCATTGAATGACATGGGAAATGTTAAGGTGGGCTTAACAACTGCTCAGATCGGACTGGTGCTGTCACATAGTGAAATGAAATGGAGATAATAATGCTTCATGCCCTGATTTGACAGAGTAGTCAGAAAATACTCATTTTAGCACACATGTATACACACACACAGACGCACACACACACACACACACACACACACACACACACACACACACACACACTTAGAGGCCATTGGTAGGTCTTTAGAGAGGCCTTTAGAGGGCACTACTCCTCCGAGAATAGATCTACTGGTACCATTCATCCCCACAGGCCAGTATAAGGATCAACGGGGGCTCCTAATCAATTATGAATCTTTTGATGTGGCCTCAATAACTTCACTCCAGATTTGTGTTTATTCTTTAATGAATATACGAGTTCTCTCTGTAGGGTATGTTAGTTTCTTTGTGAAGAGCAATAGACTGGTGTGTTGTAGACGCTGACGCTCATGCGGGAGCAATTTTTGTGGTTTAGATTTCGAGTCTTTGGTATAGCAGGAATAGGAGGAGGAGAGGAGGGAAAAGCCTAATGAAGTCAGTTAATTTGGTGCTATCAGAATTAAAGTCTCAGACTAATTATGGCCCTGGGTCATCTAGTCTGGATCACAGGGAGAGGTGGCCCTGCATGGTTCACTTTGATTAGCTCACTCTCAACACAGCTCCTCACTCCATTACTCTGATCTCCCTCTCTGTCTCACACTCAGTGGCACTCACACACCCGCAACTCCGGATGGGGGGCGCGGTAGTCCTTGTGCAAACAACAGACCGGTCGAGCTATCATGTCGGTGTAAGTCAGGACGTTGGAGTCGGTGTGTGTGTGTTGATAAGGTGCAGAGGGAAAGGTGAGAGCAGGTACGTGTAGTCCAAGCAGCTACTGGACACTCTGGAAGTCTCCTGTGCTTTCCGTCAGGCTGACTGGAGTTCAGGACTTAGCTGGATCAGAACCATATAGTAAGTCAACCGTCAAACCGCACGGCTGGTTTGACTGTTCATCCCCCCTCTGTTGACTGTAGAGATGACAGATGTGTCGGAGTGGTGGATTTGTTCACTTGCTGCAGACAGCCCCCCTCCTGTGCATCAGATGTCTCATAGTGGATTTTGCTTGAGGCAGTGGTGTGTGTGTGTGTATTATATGTGTGGTGTTTGCACATTGAATTGTGAGGCCCCATATTATCCCTGCTACAGAAACTCCCCTAACCTGTGTGACTTCCTTCATTGCCTATTGGAAACAACACAGTGATTTTATTACCCTTTGGAGACTGCTGCCCTCTCAACTTTCCCCTCGCCGTGTGCTTGTGTATCCTACAACATGCCATGAATAATGACGTTTGTGTGTGTGTGTGTGTGTATGGGTTTGCGCAAAAAGGGGGGCAGTTCCAGTAAGGCGTTTTCTCTGATTAGAATTCCATCCTGATGAGATGAAGCACTGGTGTAAGTGTGCGGGGCTGGGGAGAAGGAGGAGATTTTAGTGTGTGTGTGTGTGTGTGTGTGTGGGTGAAAGGTTGGGGGGGGTTGGATTTGAGGTGTTACTTGCTCGTCTCTGAGGCCTGCCTGTCATGTACAGCATCAGTCATGCTCTTTCACAGCACTTTTATTTCATCCACCATTCCCTTTAGTGCTTTGACAGCACAATTCACTGATACTGCCTTGTGGGAAGCTCTAGTGTTTGGGAAGCATGTGTGCGCAGTGTTAAACATTGTCATATTTTTGTTAAGTGTCTTTAAACTGCGCCAGAGATTGGAAGTGAAATTCTAGTGCTGCATCCTCATCTGACCCTGCGACTAAACATTATTTTTCTTTACTCAAGAAAAGAATAAAACTTTTCCTCTCTTGTATACCCAAGACCCCGTGATTTTTTTTTCCCGTTCAGCAAAAGACAGGAACAAATTGAAATATTTATTTAGTTTTTTTAGTTGCTTGTTATTGTGTAAATAAAGCACAGTGCATTTTCCCCCAAAGCATACTACAGTGGGGGCAGAGGGAAATTGAAACTTTCTTCTTTGCTCTACTTATCTCTCCTACTTTGTCCACAGTCCCGCCATCGAGTTGACATTTATCACAGGCCTCCATTAAGTGCTCAGATTGTGGACAGCTAGCACTGTGTGTGCTGTGGCAGAGCAGAGTATGCCTTACAGCCGAGACAACTCAGTGTTGGTGTCACTGCTCTCTCCTGTCTTGTGATGTCCTGCTTTCCCTTTGCGGTATCTGGTCTCAACTTCTGATGTCAACTGTGGGTTTAGTCAGTGGCTTTGTCTGTAACTTACAACTTTCAGTATGATTCTCAACTTTGTCCCCCCTCATCTTGTCACACAAATGAATGTTGGCAAATCCATTTGCCGTAAGAGCCTGGAATACCTACTGTAGTCAAACAATACCTCTGATTCCCTTGCTTCTTTCCTACTCTTGCTAGACCTGTGATGTGGTGCATGCCCCCCACCCCCTGAACCCCCATTGCTCTGCCCTCACAAGTGTATCCTTATCTTCCCCACTTCCTGGGTGATAACGCAATCTGATAACTACAACACTCGCCGTTCCCTCTGATTGATTAACCAGTGACCTCTGACCCCCTGCGGACATTTTAATTGGCTGATGCATAATGAGCAGGCTTCACTTAAGAAGAGCTGTTTTAAAGCCAGAGAGGACGAGGGGGTGATGCTGGAAGGGAGCAATCTAATTAGCTGATTTAACTGATAACACCTGAGGCAGCTCAGTGAGAGACTGAGTGTGTGTGTGGGTGTGTGTGTGTGTGTGTGTGTGTGTGTGTGTGTGTGTGTGTGTGTGTGTGTGTGTGTGCGCGCGCGCAATATGATTTCTATCTTATCAGTATCGCTTGTACGATAGAGATGGATTCAGGCCTCGCAGTATTATGTGAGGATGATTCATGGATTATATTACCCAGCCAAGTATGTTTATATGCACTGAGGTGGTTGAAACTCTGGTGCTGTGAGTTTCTTCTGTGTGCACATGTATTTGAGAGAGGGAGTCTGTGTTTTATTGTAATAAGTGAGATTTTGTGAGGCTATAAGTTATGATGAGTAGATCAATACAGCATCTTAATGCAGTAAGCTCCTTATATTGCATCCATATACCCAATAACACCAAATTCAATTTTACATTCCCCTAAGAATAAATACTTCAGTTGTTTACGCTGGTTTTTAAGTTAAATATTGAAATCTTACATTTTTATTGATTTCATTTATGCCATATAATTTAACATGGTTACGTTTTTCTGCACTGCATATAATCATGGAGACAATCTAAAGTGAAGTGCATTGCATCAGTACTTGTCAAACATATTTGCACAAGTAGTTGGAAGGCGGTAGAAAATAGAAGGTTACTATTGTACTGGCAGGTGATGCAAAGTGGCTGCTGTCCTTCATGTTTAGACCCATTAGTTTTTTTCTATTGGCCATTGGAATGGTTTTGTACCTGTCATTTAACCGCTTGAACCTCCAAGCATTAAGGTTAGAAAACAGATTTTTAAGATTTTTATGACATTATCATATATACAGTATAATCTGTTTTTGTTTCAACACTTAATTAAAGCTAGAGTGTATTATGCTTACACTGGCTGTTATGGCTGCATTAGTCAAACAAAAATCTTCTAGGTGTCTTGTACTGTTTTCATAAAAATTTGTCATTTGAAAAAAATGTGTGGTGACTAGGGCTGCAACAACAAGAACAGAAAAAACATAAAATAGTGAAAACTGCCCATCAGAATTTTTTATTTATTTTATGTGGTTGTTCTCCACTTATATACTATATTCCGCCCTTTTTTGTGAGTTTGTTCTTTCTTTACTTGAGTCTCTTTTAGGCTTTTTAGGGTGCAGTTTTGTGAAAATGTCTTTTTATCTCTTCATTCTCTCTCTTCTCTCTTGTCCATGCTACACTTTTTCCCACTGCCCTCTTTGTCTGTCCTGTATGTTTCCCCCCTCACTCACACATGGAAAGACTGTGAGGAGAGTATACCAACAGAGGAGCCACGTAAGTCCTAGTCCTAAGTGTGTGGCCGTTTTTGTGCATTTCTATGCGTGGCGAGCTGTACTGTAGGTGTGCATGTTGGTGGACATGCTAACAATCTTTTCTGCAGGAGCTCCCAGCATACCTCTTCACTATTTAATTAGATACAGGATCCCTGAAAGAAGACCAAACCCATGTGGAACAGTAGAAATACCTTACCTGTGGATTAACCCCTCTCGTCTCCTATTCTTTCCTCTCCCCACACACGCCATAATTACCGCACCAGACAATTACCCAGCATACTCCTGGGATGCACATTTTGTTCTCTTAATCTGGTGTCTTAAATAATTAAAACCAACCATGAACTCCTCTTTGTGAGCATGGCTCAAGAGGGTTGCGCGCACGTGTGTGTGTATACAGTATATCTGTGAGTGTCTTATTGGTTTGTTATTTTGCTGTTTATTATCCAGATCTCACGAGGCCTCCCATATCTACCAATAGCACTATCACAATCCCACCTACCTGGCTCCATGTGACCCAGAACAGATTCACCATAACATGTAGCCTCAGTTCTTTATGTGCAACAGTGTGTTCATGGAACATCCATTTGTTCACCCATACCTTAGTTTGTCAGTGGTGTATTCAATTTCCCATAATCCCTTTGGCCATGTTTCTCTAGCAGCATGGCATTCTGCCATAGACTGTGTCATTGTTCACTTAGAAACATGTGTAAACAAACAAAAAGAAACAGAAATCCTGTTTTTGTTTGGATTTAAACTGTTGAATTCTCCCCCTTCCTTACGTTGTACCTGGACACTGAAAAAAGATATGCAAATCTCATAATCTCACTATAACTAAATATGCATGTATCATACATATGTCAGCAATACAGGAAGGACGTGCATTTGTGTAAAGTATTCCTTTGTGTGTAATAATTCAGTGCTTCTGTCTTCATCAGCCAAAAAAGAAGAGGAGGATCTGGAGGATAAGAAATCCATAAAGAAGAGAATTAAAGAGCTCAAGGTGCTCGATCCGAAGATTGCACAGAATCTATGTAAGTATTTTTTTTTCTTTTAGCCCACTCCTCATCCCAAGGACTGAATTTATACACATCCATGTTTCTTAATGTTACAGTCTACTGCACATGTCGTTCTAGCCTCCACAGCTCCGTACATAATTATTTACATTCACTTCTGCCCTTTATCTCACTTAATGCATTTCCTGTATTGCTTATTATATGTTCTTTACATCTTATAAAGTGACCCTAATAAAGAATTTTGGCAGCAAGTGAGTTACATTTTTGCCTGTTGCTATAGCAATTAACACAAAACACTTACTGTGAACCTGGACACTGCCACCTGTGACTGTGTCTTTACACACACTGAGCTAATTAACACTGTTCAGCATCCATTAAGGAATGATGAAATGGAAGGAAAAATAAGTATGTTCACATTGATCTCTGTCTGCCTCAATGTTTGTTTCCATCCTGTTTTATGCACATAAAATGGGATGTAGAAACACATAGACAACAAAATATAACAAGACAGAGTTTAGACTTGGCTGAGGTGGAAAAGTTGGCGACAAAGCGCAATGGGAACATGTTGAGCGAATATATCACGACGTACGTTAGGCAGGAGACTTAAACGTCGGCTGAGGAGACAAGAATCTGTGGAGCAATGAGGAGGCCGTAACCTTCCTTTAAATAATACATAAAACAACCCTAAATGGCATATTTCCATCACGTTTACCACATTGCGTTCCACCGTTTGAGGGTTGATGTGCACTCTTTTAATCATGTCATCTTGTTGCGCCCTCATTTCTGCAATACATTAAGGGCACATGACTGGAGAATTAGCGCCACCAGCTGTTTAGTAGTGGATGGAAACGCTTATTAATTAGCATTTTCTTTTGAGGAATTTAGTTTAAATGTGGATTAAATTTGGAAGGAAACCTTGCTTCAGTCGCTCGCTCACTTTCACTCTCACTCACACAGACACACACACACAGACAGACAGGTATGCACGCTTGGTCTTTAAATGACCGTTTTAAGAGCACCCGGCATTAATGAGGATCTAGCTGATCTCTTAAGCACTCCCAGATCTTAGTACCTCATTGGCTTAGATCAAGGGGAGCTGTGACCTTTGTTTCATGTATTAAAAGAAAATGAGACTAATCAGCCCAGTAACAGTGATAAATCATGCAGCGGAAATTATAGAGCAGGAACGAGGAGAAAAAAAGTAGGAGGAGAGTAGGTAGTTTATGTGTTCCACCATGGGAGGTAAAGAGACTAAAAGCTTTGATTGAGGTTGAGACTGAGTCTCTGAGGTTTTAGCACTGTTGCTCGGTTGATAACGTCACTGTTAATATACCATGCAAATGTATTCCATGTAATAAGTTTAAATGAGTTCATTTGAGCAATAATGACATAGAGCTTACTTGTATCACATTTTTTCAAGTGTTTTAACAGGAGAAGAAAGAGTAATTAGTCAGAACTCCATTGAATGTATGCAGTTGATTTCATCTTGAACTGTTTGAATACTGGCTTCCCTAAACTTAGCTTGAGGTCAAGTCATTGTTAGAAAGTTATTGGTCTGGTTATTCTTAGTATTAACTTTTTTTTTAAAAACCTTTAGCATAATGTTGATTCATTAATTAATTAGTTATAATTAATAATAAATCTATCCTGCCGAAACCACTGACCCGAGTTAAGTAGCTTTTGACACCCTGTGCCCCTGCTTCTGAAATATCTCACAATCAGTGGTGCTAATTAAAAAAAATAAAGATTTTGTCCCTCCATGTACGCAGTGGTTTTAAACAGCGATAGTCTGTAAAATCTGACAATGAAACTGAATAAGAAGCACAAGTTTGTTCTGGAGAGTTATTTGTGATTGTACCGTATATCATGTCAATTTGATGTCTGAAACTCTGGCTCCTAGCCTAGTCACACATCTTTTAACTTTCAGGGTTTTTCTGATGGTTCCACTGGCTCGACTAATGACTTATCCTGACAAGGCATTTGCCAGTCAGTCCCTAGTGGTGCCACTTGCTTGGAGATCTCATGCTTGCTAAAACAGTGTCATTTTTTAAATTGCTTTTTCTAAAACAGTTTTATGTCTGACTGACTTATGTGCTGATGTATCTTTAATTTGACTTCTCTTTGGTTCCTACTTCATGTCCTTCATGTGTTCTTGAGCTGTTTTATTGCTTTTTTATTTCACATAATCTTTCTTTTGTATTTTTCTTTTCTCTTTTTTGTATTGTAAATTTGTATGAACAGTAGTCTGAAATTGCAACATTACTGGATTTTAGTTAAACATGTTTATATTTACCAATGCATTTGTTGCATCTTTTACATGTTTCTGTGCAGCCATCTTCTTGGGTTCCTTTCGTATGCCTTATCAGGAAATCCGTCGGATGATAGTGGAGGTGGATGAGGAGCAACTCACTGAACCTATGATCCAGGTCGGGCAAGTTTTGTGTAAAGTTGTCGAAATCTTAAGAGTTTCAATTACTTATCTAACATTAGTAGATGCCTTTCTTGAACTGACCACCTAACTAACTGAGATGGAAAGAATATTGGAAACTAGCTCATCCTACAATGTACAACTTGTTCACCTTGAGGCTGGAAGACTGCCTTTGTCCTGCTCTGTTGGTCAGGGTCATGCTCCTACTCTTTTCTATCGTCTTGATTAGTTGTCTAGCTTGAAACGGCATGTAGCCTGAGGCTGAAGTATCAGGCATCTGTAAAGCTTACAGTACAACAGGTGTTGAAGCAGTTGGTAAGATCAGGCAATCTGTGCTCAATGGATGTTAAGCAGTATTTTTTAAATTATATTTTTCAGCTGCTACTGCTTTACAGCTTAGCTTTGTGGCCATGGCTTCCATGTTCATGTCCTTGTTTTTGTTGGTCTCAGGGTAGAACCTGACCATTACTGGAGTTTTATGACCTATGTAGTATATACTTTATACTTACCAAATCAGTATTTAAGTGCTGCTCATAGAAGAGAAGACGTCAGCCAACCTCTGTTCCATTAAGCGCTGTAGCTTTGTGTAAACAAATCATACTAAAGAAATGAGGTGTGATTAGTGCACATTTTATAGCCATTTTTCAAAAATGGTATTTGTGACAGCCCTGGTGTTTATATTTTTAATCTAAACACATATTTTAACCAGACATTATTCCTATGAATCCCTTAAATATGGTTATTACATGATATATAGTTTAGAAGATAAACTGTCATTTTAAAGCTTTCATAAAATCAAGCTGATGGGAATAAAAAGTAAGCGTAAAACTGATTTAAAAGCCAATTTGTAAAAAAAAAACTTTTAAAAGAGGACACTGACATTGCTTTCCTGATTTTGAATGGAAGGCTGTCAGAGAGGGTTTGAGCCCTGACAGCATATGCTCTGCTACCTGCTGTCTCCAACTTGGCCCTGGGAACAGTCAGCAACAACTGGTTGGTAGACCTTAGACAGGAAGAGGGATGCACCTTTAAAATCAATTCTGAAGGACACAGGTAATCAGTACAGGGAGGCTGAAACGTAGAAAATGTGCTCCAGTTAACTTCTTCTTGTCAGTATCTACTGAACTACAGTCTAAATGGCTGGAATTAAAGGCATCAATAAGTATACTATAAGCATATGGTGTACATTTGTCAAGCCAAATTATAATCAGCTTATAGATGTCACCAAATAAAAAGTTGATGGATAAGAATCTGTGCACCAGATGTTGAGAACGCTGAGTAATGCATGTGAGGGTTTCAGGTTATATAATTGTGATTGCTCAAGTTCGGGGGCGTGGTTAAGCTGGAAGTGTGAAACAAAAGAACAAAAACAAACTGAGCTGTGGATGTGCATGTTAAAGAATTCATTTGATTGATAATTGTTAATTACAACACCTAAATAATTAATAGTCATTAAGTCAAATTCCATTATACTGCATCATAAAATCTCAAGTAATTGAAGTGGCAATATTTGTCCTCACTCCAGATATCAGGGACAGATTTCAACAAAATGTAAATGCTTCACACCAGCATATTTACCACATAGTAGCAGTATTTGTTGAGATGGCTGTTAAACTTAATTGAAAGTGAAATTGTGATTAGGTTTTTTTAGACAGCCAAAAGGTAAAAATGTTAAATTATTTAAGTCATGTTGATTGAATTGCCTTTAATCAACATGACTTAAATAATAAAACATTTTTACCTTTTGGCTGTCTAAAAAACCTAATCACAATTTCACTTTCAATTATCTATATACGTGTATATAGCCCTAAGGGTATTAGTCTGTGTTTGATAATAAAATACATGTTACTGCAGGCATTTTTACTGAAACTCACCGACAGGGCTGACACGGCAAATAGAACAGCAGTAGGTCAGATTTCTATACAAACACAGTACAAAGAGTGGTAGTCCTAGTGCTCATTCTAAATTTAATCCAAAGAAAACACCATATTGATCTTCAGGTATGGACTGTGGGCAACCACAAGGCTTTTGAAACAAATGTATAGCCATTCCCCCATGGGGTACACCCACTGTGGACACTTGAGGCCATTAGACTTCGTAAATGGAAAATAAATTTAAACATTATGAGTATATGACGTTGTACCAATGACAATTAAATAAAGTGTGTCAGGCACTATCACAAGGCTATTTTTAAATAAATGCATACCGGTTGCTTTCCTCTGCTCTGCTTTCCTGCTTGCCGCTTCTCACTCCTTTTCTTCCTCTCTCTTCTATGTAGAACCTTGTGAAGCACCTACCAGAGCAGGAGCAGCTGAACGCCTTGGCAAAGTATAAAAATGAGTACGCGAATTTGTCAGAGCCTGAGCAGTTTGGGGTTGTGGTAAGTACACACTCACACATGCACGCACAGACACACAGACACACACACACACACACACACACACACACACACACACAAACTATCAACTCCCTACCAGCTGATTATAGCTCTAACAACATGTACACGTGTATCACAAAAAAGACATTCCTTTATGTTGTAGTATTTTTGTTGATGAAAGACCTTATATTCTTGTTTAAATTCAGGGTACTATGAAGAAATAGTCTGTAGTGGTTTAACAAAACATAATTATGCACACATAGTTTTATAAAACATAACATAATTTAAACTTGTCTTGTATTTACATCATATTTCTTCCTTTATTTGTCTTTCCTAACTACACACACACACACACACACACACACACACACACACACACACAAATGGAGCACTTTGATATGAATATCCTAATCCCGAGCTTTTTAAAATTCTATCTTTTTAAGCCTTAAGAGACACCTGTGGACTGCCGCACTAATTTATGCACATTAAAGAGCGGCACTGCTGCCTAATTATGTCAGCATCGTTTTCTTAGAGACTTTTCAAAGGAGGTTTATTCAGAATTATGCATGAGGGGTGTAGCGCTTTTTTGTGCATTTTTTGTTTGTGCCAAGCTACCAAGTTACTGTCAAAACATACAATAATCGTCTTCTTTTGCCCCATGCACCCACCTGTTTTGTAAACACCTATGAAAGAGAATCACTGAATGAAAATGCAGTGACTGAGCGGTTTATGGGGAGGGTGGTAAAAAAAAAAATAGAGCATACTCAGCTGTTGTCTATAGTTCATCAGGGAGACATAGAACAAAGTAGAGCCTGCTTATATAATGTTGTTTCGCTGCTGTGCCTGCGTGGGCCCAAGGAGGCCTGTGTGCTTTCACCTATCAGAAAAGCTCAGGTTCAAAGGGAATTTTTAATTTACCATTGTGCAAACACATGCATTTTATCTTTTCTTTTTTCCATGCCTGCCACTCTCACACTTGATTTGAACTCTACCTTGTGTGTAGTAGTTTGTAGCAGTAGTGTCTGTTTGGAAGAACAGATCCAATTTAATTGTAATAAACCATACAGTGCCTTGAACACAAGGGTAATGTAGTTATTTTATGTATTTTTGTGCTGCTACATGAATGATTTAAATATTTCTTGCGACAAGATATCAGAAAGCAAACAAGCTCCCGATCTTCCAACAGAGTATTAATGTCCATGATGTTTTTACATAAGAGCATGCAGTACAGTAACTGTTATTGCTGTCCATCTGTTATGGTTGATGACTTAGAGACTTAATTTCAAAATCTTAGGAATCACAGTGTTTACCAGCATGTGCATCCTGCTGGCACAAATATAGTCACATTCCTTAATACTGGCACTTGTTTGAATTAAAGGTCTTTCATCTAGGATTTAAATTGTTGTTGACACTCCATGGAGACATTTATTACAAGTTCCAAAATATTAACTCACTTTAATTAGTTTTTACACTATATGGTGGTGCAGATGTTTTTTATTCACTGTTCACACTCTCGATGGTGTGAGAGAAATCTACTTTATGTCAACAGATGTTAATGTCTTTTCCCTCTCACCATCCTACCAACTCAATGAATAATGACCAATACACAAGCTACATTTTCCATAAATTCTCCTTTATAGTCCATTTTCTTATGTTCGAATCCGTCCCTTCATGTTGTTAATACTGCCTTCTGCAGCTCACTTTTGTCCAATGCCCTCTGAAGCCTTCATTGAAACAACAGCTGCACACACTCACTCTTTAGTCGCCCTGGTGGGTTTGCTTTTTTCTTTCTTCTTCCCCTCATTATTTCATCCCACTACAATTACCTTATCACATAATTCATCCCATCTCTGGGCTCCATTTCAGCATTACGTCTGTTTTTTGTGCACCTTGCTATTTTTCAATTTTGTCATATTTTTCTCCTGCCTGTCTTTCCTCTCATACAAATATACACCGTACACGTACACACAAACACACACACACACACACGCTCACTCACTCACAGACTGAAATAGTTATTTGATAACATTACAGTAGCTATAATTAAACCCTTGATGGAGGACATCAAACCGCACAGCCAGCTGTTGTGTGAAACAGACAATTGGAACCTGCGCCCCTCTGCATCACCCCACCACCCCACACATGTACACAATCACTGTTGTGGCCAAGCCCTGGGCCCAATGCAATATTTTCCAATTTTCTCTAATTGTGTGAGAGTGGTAATCCAAGGCAGCCTATTGTATATTCCACCCCCTCCTTTGCCTGCCCTATATGGACACTAACTCCACAATTAACTTACCAGACCTGGGTCCCAAATCAAATCACTGCCAGCATCTATTACTACTGCCTAGCAACACTTTCCAGCATGCCGGTTGCATAAATGTCTTTTAAATTAGATCGGCTGAATATGAGTGTGCCAAAATTGTGATTGTAGTTATTTTAAGTTTGACTATGTTCTCTGACTTTGTTCTCTCTCTTTGACACAATTTTCCTTACTCGTGCTTTAAATTTTTGTCTCATCCATGTTTAGTTGTTGCCTCCATTTCTGTTTCCCCCTCCCAGATGAGCAGTGTGAAGCGGCTGCGCCCTCGCCTCAGCCACATCCTCTTCCGACTACAGTTTGAGGAGCAGGTAAACAACCTGCGCCCAGATATCCTGGCTGTAAACGCTGCCTGTGATGAGGTCAGGAAGAGCCGTTCATTTGGCCGCCTGCTGGAGCTGGTGCTGCTGCTGGGGAATTACATGAATGCAGGGTCTCGAAATGCCCAGTCATATGGCTTTGACCTCAGTTCCCTCTGCAAGGTGAGAGTTTAAATGCGAACCATAACCTTCAACTGTTTACATGCACCATTTTAGTCCTTTATCTCTGCATTGGCAGTGGTTCAACATGAATGACGCATGTTCAAGAAAAATGGCTCAACACATACACTTTCTATAGGTTATAACTATTTGCGGTTGAGCTATAGTAGCAAAAATTAATTTTAATAATACTACAGTGATCGCAATACATTTGAGTTTGATATAAAGACCAGATACAAACTGACCAGATTTTCTTTTCATCTTTGTTTTAGAGGCGTGCCAGATTATTTTCTCATTATTGCACTGTGAGTACATGTACTCAAAAACCTCATATGCTGCATGCAGAGGCAATTCAGTGCTCTTATAAATACATAAAAACATTAGAATGGCATTCAAACAGTAAGAATAAAATCAATAAAGATAAAATAAAATACATTTTAAAACTAAATAAAACAAAATGAAATGCATAAAATGAAAGAAAATACAGTTACAGTGCAGTAATAAGATGTAAGTTGCCATATGTAAAAGCTGTAGTCGTAGTGTGTTAGATTTAGTTAGATTTCGGGAACTTTTTATAATCACAATCATCAGAAACATATTTTTATTATATTGATCTAAAGACTGTTCAGGATGACTTCTGTGTACAAACATGTAACATGTTAACCTCACAGTGTTGCACTGCATATCTGTGTTAACATACCTGTGCATGTCTATTTGTGTGGCTTCATGTTTCTTCATGTATTAGGTCTATGCATGTACATGTCAATGTTTTTTTGTCACCTTGGCTGAGCCCTATTTCATTTGATTGAACACTATCGGTCCCACAAGACAGGTTTTTAGCTCTATCTGCTGGCATCTATCAAAGCAGCCAAACCCAGGGAGTACTTTATTCTTATTCGCCTGCTCAGACTAGATAACTGAGGCTACGGCTACCATCCCTTTGAAAGTTCACACACCCTGCAGGACACCCATGCTTCGTGGGGCAGAGACATTGCAAAAGCCTATACCAGCTTTGGATTTTACAGGGCATGGAAACAGAACAGTAAGTTTCCCTCTATGCCAGTGATGGTGAGAACAGAGTATAATCCTGGAGTAGAGACTCCTCCATTGGTTACATTACAGCTGTTGGCACACTCACTGCAGTTTCCACAGTAACCGCCTCCACAGCCATTCATCACTGCCACCTCTCTGCCCTGTTAGACTTGGGTGCTTATGTTCAAATAAACACCAGTGAATGAGCATACACAAACATAGATTCATATATACGTACATGATTGATGGATTGGCTTCATTAGTGTCAAGGATATAATCAATATATGAAAGTCTTTGAGTTAATATGTTTTTGTGTTTAGCGCATTTATAATGCCACTTTTTCAGTGTGTCTGTTTACTCATCTTCATGTGCGCATGTTGTGGGACAAAGGTGTGAGATGATGTTAGAGGCAGGATATACAGAGGAAGACATCACCTTTGTGTGCCCCCCCCCCCCAAAGACTTTGACAACTTAATTCCATGGCACACTCCACAGCACAGGAAAATTGCACCCAGCCCAACTGGAAAAGCAAAATGTTTACATTGTCAACTATGATTACCATCCATCTAAATTCAGACAGGGACCTTTTGTGAGCGAGCACTTGAAGCATTGGAAAAAAGGAGAAAACAGAAATGAAAAGAGAGATGAGAATGTTTGATTAGAGGAGATAATACAAACATGATTAAACTCAGCGGGGCTGAGAACACTGCTGTCTACCACTAGATCACCTAGAGAGATACACAACAACGCACTCCACAGGAGGGATGTTTGGCGGGTATACGAGAGACATCTTGGAATTAGATTGTAAAAGAGTGATGATGGAAATTTATCAGAGAAATTGAAAAATTGTCGTGTGTGGGAGAGGGAGGCACAAAGCGCAGGAGAGGTCATCACATTGTGAATATGTGTCTGCAGCATGAGCACGAGACATGAAATCATCTGTAGAACAGTCAACACTCAGCATTTTTAAAGCTACTGAAGGGGCTTATAGTAGCTGAATGAAGGACAAAATATAGATATATTCCTTTTTCACATCCAGTACATATGATCATAGAACACAAAATATGTTGTTAAATCTCTACTTTAACATGTGTACATGTTTGAGTCGAGCCAATCACAACCATTTATCTAATATGGCACGGGCCACCAAGTTGGCTGCCGCTGGTGTGGAAAATTGGCACTCTGGTTTTATTATTTATAGAATGTATTTGCTAATAATGTATTGATACTAAATGATCTGACATAAAATATATATTTTTTTTACTGTCTATGTGTTTAACTTTGTTTATGTAAATTTGTTTTACTACAGCTAAAGGACACTAAGTCAGCGGACCAAAAGACCACGTTACTTCACTTCCTTGCACAAGTATGTGAGGAGGAATTTCCTGTTGTGATCAAGTTTGTTGAAGACCTGGAGCATGTGGACCGCGCTAGCAGAGGTAATATACACTATTATCCATATGCATAAACCTCTACACACATGCACACACTGTTAGGGTATCCTGACAGTTTTGGTATGTTTCCTAGGTTTTATGAAAACTGACAAATTTAATATGATCTGAAAGGCCTCAAAAGACATTTCTGTTAAACTACACCAAGGTACTGCACATCAGTTTTAGTGACTGCTCTAATTATTAAGTAACAACTAACTTGCTTGATTTTAACACAGTACACATCTACCTCCCACTTTCTCTTAGGCGATATCATTGTGTGATTGTTGCTGTTATTTTGGTATCCTGCTGGTGTCAACTTAAGTTCTTCATCTCTCCCAGTGCACATGGAGTTTCATCCAGTTGTTTACCCGCAGGGCTTTGCCAACTGGTCTTTCAAATGCTAAATTAGTAACAAAATAGTTTGTTTATGCTAACTCACGGAAGGCAAAGGCAAACCAACCAGACGCTCCATTTCTTTTTCTTTTTTTTCTTTTTTTCCTCTTTGTTTTGCTGCTCTCTGTGACAAACTGTCTGGACCTCAAAAAGGTCCAGCCTCTAGCTTTGAGTTAAATGAGGAAAGTCTTTTATGTCTTCTTCTGCGCATCTTGTTTTTCAGGCAACTGAGGGCATGCTATTAAAACTGAAAAAAGGCTTTATTGACCAGTTATGTGTACAGATACAAGGGATTATACTTGTTTTGCATTGCTCTCAATGTACATATACAGAAATAGACATACATATAGCTAAAAACAAGGACATTGAGCTCGACAAGGGAAACATAAACATTGAACTACTATGTGTGTATATATATAGCGTGTATGTATGTATGTGTTTGTTTGTTTATTTATTTATTTATTTAACACTTAGGCAATAACTCTTAAGGGCCACCAGCAGACAAGAGGCCAGACATAAACAATAATGTTATGGTATGGACAGTGGCATTGGTAAATGATTGGAAAGGTGAGCCATACAAGCTACTGATATCACATTTTTACATAATTTCTCTTCAAATCATTAAGTAAAACCATTGAGACTCATCAGTGTCCCAACAAATTACTTTTACCTGAGATCCTGCAAAGTAATCTCAGGGCAGAGACTGGGTTCAAGATCACAGCCCCCCCACACGGTGGTAACTCCCAGCATGAAAAGGAGATTCAGTCACCCCCAGAATGACAACATTAGATCATATTGCATTATATTCTATTAACATAAATGAAAAACAATAGATATTAGATTGTTTTGCTGTATTTCAACAGAAGTGAGAGATCCCAGCATTAGAGGATGTGATTAGGTGAGCATAATGCATAAACAGAATGGCCTGTCTAGACAATGTTCTTACCTAGACAGAAATGGAGCATTCTTCTTCTGTATTCCTCTGTTTTACTTTGAGCTTTTCTCTTACCTTTCTACTTTTGTAACTCTCTGGAGATTATTCTGGGATTAGTTGCTTGTTGATTTTGTAAACATGCATTGCATTTTACCAGTTTTAGTGTTTGATCTATGTTGCACTCTGCTCATCTGCACTGCTGTTTGATACCAACATTAATCTTCTGCTGTCGCACATTTGCAAAAGTTATAGGTTTATTTTTCAAGAAAATACTTCAGGTCTTGTCTTCTGCTCGGATGAAGAACAATAGACTGTTTAAATGTGATTTAAGTCTCTGTGTCGGTTTAACACAAATGGACTGTTTCCTTTTATAATTTGACGCACAGGGATACACACAAACGCTCACACACTGCTCACTGGAGTTTGGCCAGTGTATCTCGAGTATGGTAAAGGTCACAGGCAAGCAGGGACAGACTGGGTGGTCAGAGGAGACTTGGCCATGTTCTTTGTTCATATTGCTGTAGGCAGCTCTCAGGAGGAAGTACTGAGCAGAAGTCTGTCTCCAGTATGTGTGTGTATTTGCAACTATATATGCGTGTGCGGCCATTCTGTCACAGCATGTTTCTTGCTGCACCAAAGACGATCTTGCCCAGTGCTCTTTTCCCAGCAGGAGGGAGTTAAGGATGAAGGGTGAGGAGGAGAAAACAGACAGGATGAAATGTGTGACTTTAATGTTGGGACTTTTTCTCAAAAGGACCCCTCCAGGTTTTGTTGGTGCTTTAATAATCTGTGGATAACAATGCTCCTGTTGAGTGTTTCATTTCTCCCAACTGTGCTGCATGCCCGCAAGCCCATGGCCAAGACTCATAAGTACAATGGTGAGATCAATAGAGAGCACAATCCTTGGATCTCTCTTCAATCTCTGTCCACATCCTTACTTCATGGACTTCAAGCTGAGTATGTATTTGCATCTTTATGGATGTGGTGTTCTCTGTCTGTCACTGCCTTTCTCTGTCTTTCCTACCATTTTGAGATGCATACACTAAGTGTCTCATCTCTCCATATCTAGTATTGAAACACACAAATCCCATGTCGTCTATAAACCATGCTCTTGATTGGTTTGATTTTCATCAGGTCTGACAGCCATTCAGGAGGCCTGAAGACACACTAAAAGGCTTCATTACATTCATAGACACAAACCAGAGAGCTTACTTTAGCATGAAAACAAGGCTAGACAGATGGAGCAGTAATGATTTGTGCTTCTGTTGTAAAAGCCGCCGTCTTTTGACGGTGTGTAACGCAGCCTTCCTTTTCCCCATTGCCAATCCTGCCTCTCATGGAAGCAAAACTGCAGCTCAGTTCAGTGTTCCTTTGTGTCTGTCATCTTATTTCTGCCCCTTTCTCTTCTTTTCAGCACTACAATCATTATTTATCCTGACATGGAGATGCAGTCCTTGTGTGCTGATCCTCTGTCATTTTCTATGTATCTATTTATCTGTCTGTCAATATCTGTCTGTGAATGTCTGTCTCTGGCTTTTTGGTCTATCAATCTTCAATCAGATCTGTCTCTTTTTTCTTCTGTTCCTATTTCTTTTGTCCCTCGTCTCAAACACATGCACGCACAAAACACAGCAGTCAGGTTTGGGCAATTAGGGTGGTTTGTTGGGTGGCACTTGGTGCTGAGTTTGACGATGAAATCAGACAAACATGGAGACATATTAGTGTGCTCAACGGGCTACTTCAGCTTGTAACTCTTCAATTAGTTGCCTGTACGCAGCAGAAACATTGCTTACTTGGAAAGCACTGCGTGATACTAAATAGACATGTCTGCATACATTTTCTTTTGCAGCAAAGATGGAAAAGCTGTTTTGGTTCAATTTCTGTTTAAGGCTTGTGGCCCTGAGGAGTCATTAAGGAGGATTCAACTATACTGAGATGTTTCTTTAATATGCGCGGCTCAAGCTTTCTGTTGTAGGTTTGCCACATGCAGTCTGAGTGATGAGCCTCAGGTTGAAAGTATATAGAATGAGCAGTTCACACTGCAACTTGCAAGACAGTGAACTTCATGCTCTTTTTGTATGTGGTAGGTGCTCAGCACATTAGGTGCGTGCACCATGATTTCAAGTCTCCAGTTCCCAGCCTCTGGCACCATCAGTCTAGTCACACCTGTCTGTCAGGCTTTGGCCTCAGAGGGCAGATTTGTGTTTTTTCAGTCTCTGAATTTCCATACATCAAAGGATGATCTATAGTGGCACTCTGTGTGTGGCGGGACTGTTTGTGAGTGAGCATGCATGGTTGTGTGCTCCACTCAGTCTCATTTATAGCACAGCAGGTTGGCAGAGTCATAAAAGGAGGCCAATGGGGGATGTGACCTCTACAAATATTCAAATTCTTCTAAAACATCCTATATCTGTCTGCAACCCCTGTGGACCACAGAGGCATTGAGGCCCCACTGCTCATAAAAATCACTCTCTCTCGCAGGCAAAAGCTGGGTGGACATAAAGAACAAAGAAGATATGGAAACAACCTTTTGTGTTTTATCTGCCACTCTGCTTATCACTGTACCACAGAGCAATTATTTCACCAAAACAAGTTGTATGTCAGAGATTTGTGTTTCATACAGATTATCAGCATCATCTGTTTTGTGTGTTTAACAAAACATTTCAGCTGCTATACTCACACTCCTAATCAGACCAGGCAGATTCACTCCTAAAGCATATATTCCTCAATATTTATCACCTGCATGTCTCCTCTTGGTCATACGCCCTTCCACCTCGGAGAACCTCATCGCCAGACGCTTGCAGCTTGGATTGTGAAGCTCAGAAAAGAGCAGATCCCTCTCTGTTTTACTTCTGTCTTACTTCAGTGAGTGCATCATCACTGGAGTGTAATCATTTCAAAAAACATTCTGCCTATCTGGCCTCATTTCCAGTTCTGCTTGCACACACATGGACATATGGAAATCATTTGGTGAAGGATTTATAGTGATTTGACATTTCATTTATAACCTTTACTTAACCAGGAAATCTTTTGAGATATATTATCTCTTGTACAGGAGCGACCTGGGCATGATGGCAGCAGTAGTTAACACAGTCACATAAGAACACATAATTAATTTATAACATTCACCTATAGCCCAATAAAACAGGACCTGAGAGGCAAGAAAGAGAGAGGCTCGAGTCTTTAAAAAGGTTACAATCCCTCTGCACCCTTGTCGTGAACACAGATAATTTGCATATAGCTTCATCCATTCTTTTAGTATTCTCTGAGTTTAACGTGTTAATCATTTGTGGAATATTAGCAGATTTATGATTTTTTTTGGTTTGGATTTGAGACAGCAAAACATTTATTTTAGTCTTACTTTTGTTACATCCATTTAAGACTTACAGATGAACTGGTTAGCTCGATAGTGGCACTCTTTTGTGCAAATGAATACACTCATTGTCACAGGTAAAATATATATGGCAATAAATGGTAAAAATCACTTTCCCCCCCAAGTAAGTTAGTAAAGCCTAGGGTTTACTTTAACACAGATGTTTTAGGATTTTATTTAATGTTATGTGATTCTAGACATCTATAATTGCTTTTGGATTGTGTCTATAAAAACATGGAGCTGCACCACTTAACCATATGCTCTTGCTATGTTTCTTTACAATTGCTTTCATTGTTCCTGGAAGAAAATATATAAGGAAAGAAAACTATATTAAGGATTAAGGATTTTTCTGTCTCACAATTCATCTGCATGGAAATGGTAACTCGGTTTGCTTTTTTCGTTTTTACTGTCCAGATTGGCAAGGTGATTTCTTACTTAAATAAAAATCAATCTAACAGCCAGTCAGTGCAGAACAGTTGCTCTGTGAATTCTGCTCTGATTGAGACATCATTGGTCACAATGTACTCTGTGACAAGATTTTTAAAGGAATGGTGTGCTGTGGCATTTTCAGTGTCTTTGACTGACTGTTAGTGTCGGTGCTTACTGCGAGGGACAGGGAAGGAGAGTGGAATAAAAGAAGGGAAAACTAGAATAAAGATAAACAGACAAATTGCCAAGAGGGAAGATAGGACTTTAAGGACAAAGTAAAACATGCAATGAGTAAAAGGAACTGATCGTCATTTGTCAGGTGCAGACACAGTAGATGTACTGTAATGGGTGTTAAATGGCGATTTCTTTCACAAGTCTTCTCTTTGTTCCTGCAATGTGTTTGGCCTTTTTCAATCATGAGTGACAGCAGAATGAGAAGGGCCACCTGACTTCGCTCTCAGCCAGCGGAATACATGAATTTGTATTTTCTTTGTACGTGTGTACGTGCGTGCGTCTCCAAGACAGTATGTTCCCATCAGTAAATGGGGTTTATGCTATAAATTCAGTGAGAAGCTTAGCACTGCTGAAGTTCTCTCTTTTTTTCCCCTTTTTGTAAAGCATGTATCAGGATCAAGGGACATTTGAAACTACTTAAAAATAAGCAGCTTATGCCTTTTTGTCAAGCAGGGTCTAATCAGGGTAATTTAAGCCATATGCTATATTCAGGGACTAGCTTAAAGTGTCAGCCATGACCAACTTAACAGAAAGTTAGGCTCAGTGTATCCATGCTCCCGCACCTGCATGATCCATACACCTGTTGATAAGACTAAAGGCAAAGGATGAAGGGTGTAGCAGGATTTCTACTTTGACCGCCATCTTCATACTTTGTGGCTGCAGTTTTGAATTTGTTACTATGTTTGTTACTGAAAAGCCACAGATACAGTTTAAATAGATGAGCAAAGCATAGCAGGCATTTCCTTTCATTACAGCATGTCTGTCAGTAATGGCATTGTTTTCTTATATTCATTTAATGGTTTATGACACACACAAGCATACAAGAGGCAAACAGAATAATAAAAAGCTATGTATTGAACGTACCTTCACTTGATGTTTATTTTTTCCTCACTCATTGTTTATTCCCATGGTGTTTCTGGCACAGTGTGAAACCATAATAAGCATGCTTGGCAACTGAGCTTGCTTCTCTCTCATTTTCCCTGTTATTTGTTTTGTATGTTGTTTTTCCCCAATTCTTTCAGAGCCTCAAAATAATAATGCATTTGATTGTACCTGTAATTGAGTTGTCCTCTTTCTGCTTCTTTCTTCACACTTCCTTGGCACGTGGGTGTGTTTCTGTGTGCTTCTGTAAATGTGTATGTGCGTATCTTGATACGTGTGGGTGTGTCTCAGTGTCTGCAGAGAATCTGGAGAAGAGCCTCAGGCAGATGGAGAGGCAGCTGCTGCAGCTGGAGAGAGACCTGGAGACTTTCTCATCCCCCGATGACCCCAATGACACGTTCTTCACTAAAATGGCTATATCCTTTACACACGCATGTGTTCATTGAGATTACTATAATTAATCAAACAGAACTAAAGGTATATCCCTGGAACTGGAATTCATTTGTCGACATTTTTGCAATCTGGTGCTGCATAGGCTGGCTAAAAGGAAGGTTTTCATAGCTTAACACGTAACTGGACTTGTGGTATGAAGGGAAATAACTCTCACATCTTTGGTTGATCAAACACCCAATTAAACACACTTCCTTTACATTGTACATAATTAAACACGCTCTGTTCCATTAGTTCCCATCACCTTCCACCTGGACTTCTTTCCCCCTCTCAGATTTTATAAGAAATTTAGTATTGGAAACGTTGTAAAAGTGACTATACTCCTCTCCCTCCAAATTGTTTTACACCAAAGAAAGGGACCCTTTGTCCTATATTTACAAATGTTTTTCTTACCACTGTTGACAATGTGTACAAGTCAGGAGTGGCATCCCATTCAGTAGTATTTGTACCAGCACCCCTCTCAGCAATCTCTTTTTGAATGGATCTTCACACTGAGGGCAACTTCAAAATGAAGGTGGGGGTTCGGTTAGGGAGGGAGGATTGGGACAAAGCCTCCTTTGTCTTTCTGTCACTTCTTTGAGAGTGTCAGTCGTACCTTCCTGGAGACAGAACAAGAGCAATTCGGTATGTTTTATTAAATTGTCAGTTTATGATCATTTAAAAACGGTGCCAGCTGATAAACACAAATATTCGCAGTTTCTCTTTACTGTTTCACTGCCCTCTTTGGATACCCAGGTCTATTGTTGACATCTGTCCATATCTGCCTGGCAGCAGTGTTAATTATTCACTGTCCTCTCAGGTATTTCTAGTGGATCAGGTTGACAGGCGTGTCTCAGACCAGGTGTGTAAGTGTGTTCAATAATACACCCTGTACCTAGCCTTCATGTAGTTTTGATCAATAGCCTTGGGGCTGGAGCACTGATGGCTTGTGCTGTAGTTAGCAGAGAACTTGAGTGCAACACAGAAAGGTTTGCTGAAAATGGATTTGAAAGGTCTGTCTTTCTCTGCTTTCCAGTTCCAGGTACCTTGCACAAAATGTCTTATTTTAGCAAAAGTTATTTAACCTTTATTTAACCAGGATTAAAAGACTCATTGAGATTAAAAATCTCTTTTTCAGGAGTGTCCTGGCAAATACAGGCAGCAGCACAGATAACACAGTTGCAGACATAAAACAAACATAAAACATGAACAAATTACAGAATTATACGGGGGAGGAAGCTGCATATAATTATTTTGTTGCTCATAAGACAACCCAAATCACAAGAACCAAAATCAAAACAAAATTAAGCGAGGTGAGTTGACGTCCACAGCGGTGTTTTCATTTTTTTTTTATTATAAACATGATTCCTTCATTTTTTATCTATACTATAAATGTGTTTTGCTGATTAACTTATAGCCATGCAAGCCATGTTTGTATAACCAGGCTCTTTAAAGTGGCTGGACCATTGTTCTAGTATCTCACATTATTGAATACTGACTATTACTGAACATTACTTAGTTAGATCTATGAAGTTTCCCAGTCATCCAGGTCATATGATATCTAAAAGTAGTAGATTAAAGTCAAACGCAAGTGGATTTGCTCTTTTATCCTGCTCCACTGCTCATCCTGAAGAAGCCTCTTGAAAGATGATACAATCACTTTAAAATCTTTCACATGGCGGCTTCAGCTGCAGCTAATGAAGTTTGCTGGAAACAGTCAATGAAATCGACAGTCACCAGCTAAACATGTGAAGCCTAGAGTGTCACACTGGTGATGTGACATTGAAAATTCCATTATCACTTCATGCTCCCCTCGAGTGTACACTTAAGACTGGGCTACACAGCTGTCCTCTACCTGTGCCTGACAACTAGCCAGCCCTGTCTTTCTATATTGAGTTTGACTTTGATAATGGCTATCAGTAATAGAATGTTTAGTAAGAAAGCAGACCACTGTTATTTCTGCAAAAGGGGAGAAGTCAGGAAAGGGAGAGCAGGAGGAGGAGTGATATTATGCACCCCGTGATACTTCAACCATGGCTGTTGGCTATTTCTTCTTTTCCCTCTCTTGCTTTCCATCACCAGCTCAGGGTTTCCTCACGCCTCTTTCCCCCAGCGCCTGACTTGGAAAGATATTACTGACAAGTCAATCTGGGAGCAGAACCTATTGAACAGCATTTAGCCAGCTGTGAATAGGTAGTCCCATCCCCACCCAGATTCAACTGAGGCCAGACATCAAATAGGTGCATCAATTGAGCTGTAAGGAAGAGGCAAGATAGGTGCCAGAGAGGCTGCCCACATATTCGTAATACCACACACACACTGTTACTTCTTATCTGCCACGATACAAGAATGTCAGGGTCATTAGCAGGACAGCAGGTTAGGGATATATCTACTTTATTTTCCTTTTTTTGTACAGAGAATTATAATGATTATAAAGCAGATTGGGTCAAACTTATTCTAACCCACATTTTATTTTCACATGTATCATAACATGCAATGATTTTTGAACAGCAACTTTATGCTTGCTAGAATTCTACACTGAATATTTTGAGTGTGGTGACTTACAATAGGGTTAACTGTATGCCCTGGCAGCAGGCAGGATGTGGATTTGTGCTTCTTTCCCTCTCACTTTGCTTTGACATTGAGACCTCTCCAGTCTATGTTGACACAACCATTACCTATTTTTCCTCATCCACACACACAATGTACCAACATAGCAGAGCTGCCCTTTGCTTCGCAGTTAATTGTAAAACCAGTAGCAGTTGATAGATCTGTGTTGTAGGATATATCCATGTCTGTGATCACCAGCATTTGACACTATTCTTGGGCAGTTATACGAAATGTTGTCATTTGCTGTAAGCTTTAAAAATTATATTGTTTTAGTTTATATTTTGAGTTATTTTTGTGCATGTTTGATAAACCACTTTGCCAGCAGCCAGACATGAGTCACAGAGGCTGTAGGCTGCAGGGGGTCATAACAGTGAACACACTGTAGTAGTAACCTGACTGACGGTATCAGAGCTCCTAATGCCAACATCACAGCTTACCACCAACAGTGTGTGTTCCAGCTTCAGATCCTGACGGCAACAAGCATGAATGCTTCCTGTTTAGTTTTTTCCTCTGCATTTCCTGTCCTGCTGTCAAGTTAGGGGAGCAGTATACTCGCAGCAATGTTTAATTGACATTGAATATGTGATGGATGTGTTGTTGACCTTGACCACAAAACTCACAGCTTCAGCAAGGTTGCACGGGAGCAGTACGACAAGCTGGTGATAATGCACAGCAATATGGAAACCCTATATCAGAACGTGCTGGAGTATTTTGCCATAGATCCCAAGAAGACCTCTGTGGAAGAGCTGTTCTCTGATCTGAGCAACTTCCGTTCCATGTTCACTGTGAGTATTCTGTACTGTTGTGAAGTAATAATTCAACATGTTATTGTAAAAAATGTGATTGTGATGGGTTGGCTGATGGTTAATGAGTGGATTCTCAGTGGGATTGGCAGTACTAATACTAATTTGTTTACACATTACAGTGTTCCATAATGACATTTTAAAGTGCTATGAATTGTTTTGAGTTAGAGGTGCATTTGCTTATTGTGTCTTTTATTTTTATTTTACCAGGATTGAGATAAAATATCTCTTTTACAAGAGAGACCTGGCCAAGGTGGTAGCTAAACAAAACTACAACATTTCAGAATTCAACACGACACAGAAAAATCCACAATAAAACAGAAGCTATTTAATCACAAATGCCTCTCAAGAAAAACAACCACATGCCTCCTTCATCACATTCTTTATGGTGCCCTCAAATGCACCATCACTAATGTAAGAAAACCTTTAATAGCATCAATAATTATAAATAAGTTGTATTTAGTAGTTGTCTGGCATTGGACCATGAAATAAATTACCTCACTTTGATAGCTGGTTCCAGTCAGGTGTTTTGGAATTTGGTGGGCAAGGCTTCATTTTGTTGTTAAAATCCCTGAATACCAAAAGGCACAAGACAAGTGAAATGTTAGCCAGAGTATTGTGTTGGGTTTGAGAAGACCTGCCATAAATCTCAAGTGGATGTTTGGAAACGGTTTTAAACTTTTACTGTTTTTATTTAATGGCTGTATCAGACAGAACCTCCACTTCTTTCTGTGGTTCTCATTGTACCGTGGTATAGTGTAAAGCAGAACATTGCTAGTCCTATACAGCCCAGTCCCACCAAGACATTTATGTCATCGCTGAGCTCCTTGCCCTTATCAGTCCGGTGCTACTGTGAGCTGTGGAGACCCACTGTGTTTAATCAGCGGGATTAGTGGCACAGGCCACTGGGCGTGATAGATAATAGTAGCTAATTAACCTACTAAAGTTCCTGCCCTGCCCCCAACTTAACATCTACCTCACACACACAAATGGATTTCATGCTTCTTTGCCTTTTTTCCTGCACAGTCATTAGTTATGCTTTACATTTGCTTGTACTCAAAACGTTTGTCTGTACATTTGCGGTGGTAGTGTTTTGGTCCTACCACGAACAGTTCAAATGAATCAGCCAGTATTTTATGTCTGAAATCTACCAGCAACTGTTATATTTCACCAGCATGTGGCTGGTATTAATTTACCACCCTGCAAATGGTATAATTTGGTAAACGAAACCGAGTACATATGTTCAGACAGGGATCACTCTTTCTCTGTTTGTTGCTCTCTTAAAACACCCTGTCTGCCTGAGTGATACTTATGTGTGCCTGATGTAGTCATTTCCTGCATACTGTACACAAATTGTGTATACTCTACTCTAAGCCTAACTAAGAGACTTTTGACCAATTTGAAATATGTCTGTCATTTCACTTGCATGATAAGGATAACATTATTGAAACATGCAGTAACTGAGTTGTTATAAACATTTGGATGCCCAACCACTTAAGTAACTAGTGTCACCCCGTAGAGGATCAGGATTTTAGAAGATATAAGCCAGACTGTGTAGGCATGTGTTAGTGATAGAAATCCAATAAAAGGACTGGCTGTGAGGCAAAGCTGTTGATGTTCAGCACTGTCCAGCTTTCACATGAGCTACCTTACTTAAAGCTACATGTACAACGCTTTACCTTGAGGCACAACATGTTAGTTTTAGTCCTGCCATATCCCCTTCTCATATGATCCAATTTACATCCTAACATTTAGTTGCCACATATCCCGATGTCCTGGCTGTTGTATATGGCACCCAACCTGAAAGTAACTACAGTATCTGCACAGTGTCTGTCTTCACAGGCTCAAAGCAGCACACAAACAGGAAAAATCCCGGATGCTTTGCTTTTATCCTGGCTGTTCCTTTGTTTATTATTATTTTTTTTTCCTATTCTACTGATCCCAGGACTTTTCTGTACTGTGATTCTTTGATTCTTTCAATTTAATAGCCACAATCCAGTTCACCACCGGCAGTGTTCAGATATGAAACAGACCCAGAGTGAATGATAACAACCACAATATGTTCCATGCAGTAATTTAATGGCAATCAATAATGAGAAGAGTAAATAAGAAATAACATTGGCGTGCTAATGTTTTATATTGCACCTGTATTCCCTTTCATTTTAGCTCCATAGTTCAGGCTTGGTTTTGTAGCAGCGTTTATGTTCTGACCAAACATAACAGTTAATGACTCTGCCAGTGAAAGGTGAACAAGCCAAGTGTTATAAAGACTAGCATTATATGGTCAAAACTCCCAAGGTAGCTATTTATTCCCCTGTGATAGGTCAGGGTGTAAGCAGCTTACACCCTCAGCAATTCGTTCAAATGGTCACATCACACAGACATGTCTTAGGAGAAGCCAAGGCTAGGTCAATGAACGTAGGCATACAGTAAATCTCAGAACCGTAACCTTTCGGTCAAATCTGTGTCAGCATTTTACCCTGCTGTGCCAAGACCCATGCTAATAGGTGCGGGCCGACCACAGCCTGAAGCGAACTGAGCCTTGAACTGTGTATGTTGCTCGCATAATGTGTGTGCGCGTGTGCACGTTTGTTTGTGTGCATATGTCATCTTGTGTTGGCAATTTTTTATAGGGAAAGCTGCTTAGCTTTTCCCCCGCACAAAGACGTACACACACACACACACACTCGTACACACACATACAGCATGCTCAGTCACCCGTAGGAAGGAGACCCAGGGCGAGGCCGCACATCTGACAGGAATCCAATTGAGCGTGTCTAATGGTGGACATCCAGGAGAGGAAGGGGAGGGGGGGGAGCAGACCTGCAGTGATGAAGAAGAGCGAAGGGCAATTTCCTCAGAGAGCTGGTTCTCTCTCTCTCTCCCTCCCTCTCCCACTCTCTCTCTTTACCTCTTTCTCTCCTTCAGCTCAACATGATGGTAGAAAGGAATGCTCTGTTAGAAGGCAGAAATCACATGACTCTTCATCTTTTTGTAGTTTTAAGTTCCTTTTCACTATATCTCAAAATCAATGTTCTCTTTATTTTATTTAGGTAATTCTGGCCTTCATTGTTGAATTTAGATGTAAAAACAAACGAAACTTGACTTGTCTGTGCTTCAAATTAACATTTTGACTTAATGTCCACACTGACAATTCATTTTCTTTTATTATTCTTAAGTTGCTAATTGGTTCTGTGATTTAAGAAGACAGCGTGGCCTTTTTCTGCTGGCTGTGATCATATCAATTTTAGTTTTAACCAGGCTGTTTTGATGTAAGGTTTTTTAGCTGCTCTTTTTCCTGTTTGATTCTCTTTGTGAAGTTTAAGAGTGATCCTCTTTTAAAGAGGACCGCTTGTTCTATTGACCCGTTATTGACAAAGCATTGTTTTCTCTGGCTGCTGGCAGTAGTAAAAGGTCCAGTTTTAAATAAGATGTCATCTTGCCTCTACATACTTTCTTTGTGGATCTGCATAGCCATATTATATAAGCCATCTGCCATTCATTTTTAGCCATACTAGTGGCATGGACCTAGGAATGACAATGTTAGTGGGTTGGTTGGTAAGTCCACCATTTCCGTCCAGGCTTAAATAACTCAAAAACTTTTGGATGGATTGCCATGAAAATATGTATAGAGGTTCATTGTCCCAAGAGGATTAATCCTACTGCCCTGTATTTTCCATATACATGACATGTGGTTGTGGTTCAACTTGATGGATTGGCACACAATTTGGTATAGACTTGCATGGTCCCCTCAGGATGAACTTACTGACTTTGATCCACAGACCTTTGATCGATTGTGAACATGGTAAATATTATAACTGCTAAACATCAGCATGCTGACATTATTTTAATTGAAAGCATGTTAGCATGTGGACGTTATCATTTAGCTCAAAACACCACTGTACCAAACTATAGCTTCACAAAGCCGCTAATATAGACACCTCTTTAATGAAATGATGTAAAACCTTAAATCAAACTGTTTGAATTATTAGTGGCTTACATTTGTTAATATCACAGTACAGTCTTCATTTGAATCATATCTTTGTAGGGCATCTCGTTGTTTTACCTTGTTTTTAAAAGACAAAATCTTTTTACACCAGTTGTTTATTTTAAGAATATACATTGTTACATCGACAGTCACCACTGACTAGATTGCTGTCTGTATGACATTTTTTGGGTTGAGTGTAGAGACATCTCTGTTTTGTTGTTATAGTATATAATTTTGCTTTTTGTTGAGTGTTGCTTGATAGTGAAGAGGGGAAAGAGTGTCAGAGTTTTGACTAAGTTCACATTAGGCACCATCACAGCTGCCACTTGTAACCTGGTATCACTTAATTGTTTCTTATTGAAAATGTATTATCTGTCAGTACTCATGTCCTTCCCTTTTCTTTTTCCTCATTCTCTCTGCCTGCAATTTACCAGATTGGATGCCCATTAAGAATATAGTCATTTGTGAATCAGTGGTTGCCACGAGCAACCGACAGTTTCATTCCATCAAATCAAAGTTAATTTGGTGGAGGAGTTGGTTTCATTTAAGAATAGTTTAAAAATAGAGCTCTGAACAGCTTTTGCGTGGCTCACTCATTTGGTATTCATCCCCCCCCCCCTTCTTCTTCCTCAGCCCTCTCCTCTTCTCCTGAATTTCTATAAACCTGCTGAGTCGTACGCATCAATGTTGTTAGTTGCCTTTGTCTTTATATGTGAGTTTGGATAAATGTTGTTTGAAGTATATGTCGGCTAAGCTGCCAACAAACCACAATCTCCTGGTTACAAATAATAATAATACAAAACATTTTCTCCAGTGGAAGGTCACATTGTGCAGACTTGGATCATATATTGGATAGAATACATCGTAGGGGTGTTGCTCAGATGCAGCCATACTCGGCCACAAAGAACACAGGACTCAAGCATATGTTCACAGTGGTGGAGCTGTATCAAACTGTGAATACTGTCTAATGTTACACCGCTACTATTAGTAATTCAGAGAGTGTTTATTTGAGTTGCAGTTTCTCTATATTTAAAGTGGCTTGTTGATGCTGTTTCGACTACATTGATTTGTTTTGAATTTGAAAGTTGACTATCATTTTCAACAATGGTCACTTGTATAGGAACTTAATAAGAGGCTCTCAGTGGGATTCAATAAATGACTGCCCCTCTTTATTGTTCCACTGTAGATTTCCATATGCCACACAGCTCTTGTGTGTTTTTGTGTGTATCCATTCATGTTGGTTTGGCATTACTATTCTCCCACTGTCCTGCCTGTCAAGCCGGGCTGTGTGAATAACACGAGAAGAGAAAAAGGAGGAGCATGTTTGATAAAAGCTCAGACTCTCTTGCTTTAAGTGATCGCAGTCATGCTAGCACTGTGTTAAGTCATATGGAGTCTGTCACTTGGCTGTGGCATTATTGAGCGAACATCATCGTATAAGTTCAACAACTCTTTGGCACAGGGATTATAGAGCCCATATCTGCAGTGATTGATGTACAGTGGCTAGTGTACCTCTAAAATAAGTCTTCATAGATCAGGCAGAATGGAATGACATTTTTGACATTGAAGTTTAGAAGTTGGTTACATTGGCTTGTGCAAATGTCAATAATATTAAAAGACATTCCTGTTCCTGGACCGCTGGTGCTTGCCTGCTGTCTCAATAAATGCTGTAAAATCTCAGTCTCAAGATTTGTATTTGAACTTATTTACTTATACTGGAACTAAATTCCAGTAACTAAAACTGGAACTTGATGTCTGTGGTTGAAATGCACTTATTCAGTTTAACCACATTTTATTGTTGTGCTCTATGAACAGAGAGGCTTGACAGAATAAGAAAAATAAATGATTGCTACTCTGATTGGAATTGAGTGTTGTCAGCGTTTCCTGAAAATAAGTATAGTAGGAGTTTCTTCATGGAACCCATTATCCCCTAAAATTAGAAATGTTACTTTACATATGGCATTTTATTATTTACTATACTGTAATATTTGATTTCATTCCAATCAAAATAATAAAATGAAAATCTGACAGTTTAAAGACATGATTTATGCTTTATATGTATATTTGTCCTTGTGCAACCATAAACACAGTTTGATCTGCTTATTCAATTGCAGGATTAATTTCAGAAAAGTTGCCTGATTATTATATCTAGTCATAATTTAAATCAAGGCTAACAGTCGACTGGGCGTCATGTAGTCAAATTCAGGTAATTTTAAATGTGGGTTTCGGTTTACAGTTGATCCACAGCTAGTGTGGTTGATCAACATCCGCCCACACACCTGCCCCTGTAAGCTGTGTTCACCTTAGCAGCTACTGTACAGCCTGTTCCAATTGAATTGTGTTGCTGTTAGCCATTGCTATTGAACTGTTAACTGAACAGCTCACACAGTAGCCACTACTTGACTTCTTACTGACCCTAACACATACTGTGTATATATACACACACACACACACACACAAACAATGTCTAGATACTTGTATGTTTGCTTGATGCATTACATAATGTGCTGTATCCTTTTTTTACCCCCCCCCACTCTTTCTTTTATTTTGGAAGGTGATGGTACCAGGGGTGTTTTAAATCTCTGAAACAGCAAAATATTAATTGAGAGCCTTAATGAGCTCTAAAAATAAATTTTTATGTGCAAGAAAAATTCAAAAATAGAACAGAAAATTTTTTTTTTTGAAAAGACAGGCAATACCTTTTCATGTCTTTAGGTCATTGTTTCATCACTTTTATGGATCTCTAGTAACTGAAGTCCCTGGTGTCAATTAGTTTTGTGTCTGGCAAGACCAGGGTGACAATGCACCTAAGAAGCTTTATCTGACTTTAAATGATGCCTGATAAAGATGTCTGCGAGGTTCGACAGCTGCCTGCCTTTAACAGGCTTTACACTATTGTAATTAACCCCACTTAACAATCTGTCTTGTTTTCCCTTTCTTTCTGTCTCCCCCCCCCACCCCACAGCAAGCACTAAAGGAGAACCTGAGACAGAGGGAGTCAGAGGAGAAACAGAGGAGAGCACGGGCGGCAAAGGAGAAGGCAGAGCGTGAGAAGCAGGAGAGACAGCAGAAGAAGAGGAGGTTGCTGGAAGTCAATGCAGGTAGAGATCATTGAATCTGCTTTGCCCGTCAACTCTTGCATCGTTGAGCCCTTTACAGGGAACCGAGTGTTAAATCAGTCTAGGGTCAAATGGTGTAAGAGATCATTCAAAGACAATGACTCATTTATCAAGCAAACATAAGTCCCATTTTAATGGATTAGAGGAGGCACCTATTTTCTCACAATTCAGTATTTATCTCTTAACAAATTAAAACCCACATCTACACAGAAAGCATTTGTGCTTATTGTGATTTGTTGGATAAGTAGTTAATGCTGGAAATTATCATACCAGGAATTTTAGGTGTATGTAATTGTATCTTATGAATGCAAAATTCACATAGCTTTCCCTTGATTGGTGGAGAGTTTAACAAAGCAATATTCTTGACGTGTAGCATTGTGCACATTTCAACCTTGGAATTCAATGGCAATGTTATGATTATTGATTGGTTATCGATCTAAGTCTAGAAATTCACCTGTAGCTTGACTTTTGTTGGGAGGTAAGAGCACAGGGGAGGCCCAGGAGAGCATTCCTCAGGACTGTAGGGGTTTCAATGTATTGCTACAACACACTTTAGCAGGATAGATGATTGCTAAAATGACCTTTAACCCTGCTTATTGGACAGCCTCTGTAACCACAATTCACCCAGTGAGTTACACTTTTTGAGTGAACAGAGCATTATGCCACAGTCCATAAATAGTATATGGTTGAATTGGTATTAAATTGATAGTATAATTTGATACTAATACATTTACTTGGAGTTTAAACATTGCATGTTGACGCAAGTCTTAAACTAGGCCACAAGCAAAAGGTTTGGTGTTGAGCTGCTTGGTTGTCATAAAAATGCAGCCAAATGAAGCATGAAGAATCATCTGCCTAAAGAAAAAAATCAGCTGGCTTGTGCAAATAGTTACACCCAACAACTATACCCCAATTACTCTATTTTTACGCCTAATCCATTGAGTTTAAAAATATGTTTGTCAGAAAATGTGGGGGAGAGCAATAATTTTCTGAGTTAGGACATTTTAAGAAGGTGGAAAGAAGTACACTCTGTGAAAGTAGCGGGTGTGCACAGAGGAGTCAAAATGTTTGCAACTGTAATGTGAAGTCATCTAGCAAGACGCTGCGGTGTCCAGTCAAACAAGTGCAAGCGTTTATTACTTAGTAGGGTGTAACGACGTGTTTCTACTTTTTAACTCACAATTGTCGCGACAAAATCTAAATCGTAATTGTCACCATGACAACTTTCCAGCGTTGTAAAATCCTGTCTAATATAAACTGCTGTGCAGAGATTTTCGTAATCATTCAAACTGATTGATCTGTTACTCAAACTTGACTTGCTGGATAATATATGCCTCACTGGTACCTGAAGCATCGCAGCCCCGTGCGTTACACTTGCGGTCTGAACGCTGTTTACATGTAGCTGCTTTTCCTATGTCCATAACAGATTTCCTAAGCTATGAGTCTCCCTCGACGTTCCCTTGCACTGGATGAATCATTTTACTCATTGCATACTGTATTGATAGATAGACCTATGATTTCAACATTGCCTATATTTCAGCCATGTGTTTTGTCCATTGTTGTGGTCTTCAGGCATAATGTAACTGGAATGATAACTCTATTTACCAAGCAGGGTCAGACATAGCTACGAAGGAGGCAATGTCTACCTTATGCCAGAGCATCTGGTTCCAACTGCCAGTTGTTGTTTTTTTGTTTTTTCCTTCCCCTTTGGAGCACAACTGATGCCAGAAACGTGTTCAACAGTGCAGCCTCCAGACCCGTTTCCGGTGCCAAAACCAAGGCTGGCAGAGCACTTGAGCTTGGCAATCCCGGACCTGCACCAGCATACTTTAGTGTGCAAGTAGAGAACCACCATGCTCCATCCAGGCCATAGTTCTGCTGTGGGCATACTAGCAAGCCAAATCCAAGGCCTGTCTTGGCTAAAACATAATACAAACCTCCCCCTTTTCCCTTTACTCTGGTGTGGACATCCCTCAGTTGTCACCATTTTCCACAGACTTCACGCCTGAACTTTTACAGTGCTGGGCTCATCCAAATGACTGATCATGTCCAGTTGAAGTTAATGAACAGGATTCTAGTGGATAGACTATGTACTTTGTGTTTGTCCAGTAGTGTGTGTACAGTATCCTCAGCCTCTGTCATGGTGTGGATATCTGAAAATACCATCTACAGGGTTAAAGGCATTGTCCATTGTAGTGTCGCGTAGTGTACTAATACCAAGAAGGTACCGCAATACCCTGCCATACAAAACGGTCCGATACCCCCATTTTATTAGTGCTGATACTTTAAGAATTAGTCTTTTAAAAAATGATGTGTTTCCCATCAGTGATGTGCATGAGCGAGTCAGTCAGTGCAACAGCAGGGCAGTGTGTGCAGCCTTGTGCTGCTCCCTGCAGACAGTGGGAGTAGCGAGATCACAAACTATCTGGCACATCAAGTTAGAGAGCCCAAAGTAGTTTTTTTTCTCTCACATGCACGCGCTGCGGGTTACATGGTGAACGTGAAGAGTGGCAGCAACAAGTAAATACATTTTGACAAATAAATTGATTAAACAGACAGAAGCCCCACCTTTTCATTAAATAACGTTATTCCAGGATAAAAAGTTATATTTGAAATATGACAACATATCCAAATGTCAGTCAGTTTGTATTGTTGTTTAATCAGTTTTTTTATTATGTATTTTTCAAATGTTTAAGTTATAATGTAGATGCAATATTTATTTTATCAAATGCCATTTCTGTGTGTGTGTGTGTGAGAGAGAGAGAGTTTGTTTATTTGTCTTTTCTATGGTCTGAAGAAAGTGAAATTGATCTTATTTGCCAGTTTAATCTAGTCTTTAGGAGAACTGTGACTTGGGGAAACAATTTAGCTTTCAGCAAGACATAAAAACAATGTTAACTCCCCAAATCAGAATTCAGACCAGCAATATTTAAGTCCTACCATGATGCTATTCACTCACAGACGCTATGCAAGTAAACAGAGTCCACATAACATGGACAAAAAGCTGTAATTGCTCATTATTAGTTATTGGATTAAGATGGGGTAAATACTTCATTTGGGCATTAAAATACATTTTCTGTTTATCTGTGTCATAGAACTAATAACTACAGTACATCCACTTTGGTTCAGTGTTGTAAACCAATACAAGGGACTTTAATACTTTTATTGCCACACATTTGTGTCCTTAAGTGAATTTGAATGACTTGTAAATTGCTCTGATTGACAACTTGGACTTCTTACCACTGTGCTTCTGTGTCGAGTTGTGTTTCACAGCAAACTTTTCTATGTCAGAAAAGTAGTTCAGAAATAAGAAAATCATAAGAATAAACTTCAGCCAAATTTTGTCAGAAAGGCTTATACAAATATGCCTAGAGCTTGAAATGTATTTAGATACGCTCAAATTAAGATAAAGCTAACGGCAAACTCAGTGACATCCCCAAGAAGTGATGTTTCTGGCAATGTATGACACACACGCGCACATGCACACACACACACACAAATACGCACACAGATTGTTGGGATGAAATTAATATGTGATAGAGATTTGGCATTGTGCTGCCAACCCAGGACAGGATTTACTCTCTCTCTCTCTGTTTTTCTCTCTCACTCTCACTCTGTCTGTCTCTCAGCCTATTTATTAACTAAAGAGCGTTCTCTTTGTTTGTCAGGGAGGATTGTCCTCAATGGAGATTTTCTGTGTAATCATCTGATTATCCATCAATTCCCTAAAAAGCCCCAGAGAGGCTGCATATCCACATTAATGCTGAAGGGCACAGCAATGAGAGACGGGGGAAGGAAGGGGGAGGGTTTCCTGGAGGAAATGATCAAAATGGATTTCAGCTTTTTTTTTTTTTACCTGCTACAGGTATCTGCATTTAGTTTGGTTTTAGTTTTGCTTACTTACGTATTCCCGAATTGTGAAGTTCTCCCAGCTTTTTTCTCATTTTCTCATCTCTTTTGCTTGCCACATACTGAGCTTCTACCTACACCATACTATGCAGTCTGGTTTCGTCATTTGCACTGTGTGTTCACTCTGAGAGAGCGGGAGCATCAGCTTGCATGCATTTGCATAGAGCCCTATAGAGATTGAAATTCAGATTGAATAGGTGTTTTTTCCTTTTCTCCTCTAGCTGTGCCTGGCTTGTGTATGACATATCTGCTGCATTAACTCCCAGGGTAGGCCGGGAGCGGGAATGTTTGTGGAGCGACAAATTACACATCAGAGCTTTATTTAACATTCCCTACATGGCTAAAAGCGATGAACTATTAAGACGTCAAATAGAAGAACAGCTAGCGATGTAACTCTGCATGCAAAGATGCTAAGAGCATGTGAGGGGCATAAGAAAGAGAGAGGAAAAAAATATATTTTTTGCGAAGCGGGATCTTATATGAGATATTGTATGTTTCCGTGAGATATTTCTTTGACACTGTAGGCAAAGTAATGCCCTCTACATCATGCAGCAGAATTATAGTGATGCTCACATAGTTGGATTTAATTTTATAGTATTATGTTCCTCATACTTTTACTGTTATAATCAACTGACAGTTTGGTTGGGATTGCACTGGTGCGTGCTACTGTACAACCTACTGGAGAGTGGGCTGGTTTCCCATAATGCTGTGGGCAACTAGGCTAACAATGTCATAATGTTATGTTTAACCTTGTTCAAAAATCGGTTCGGTTAAACATATAGCGTTGTACTATAGTGCCACAGTACATGGGTGCTTCATCAGTGTGTGGAAAAAGCTAGTTGGTAGGTAGTGCAAGCCAGGTTATTAGTTATTCTTGAATCTATTAATGTTGTAATTTTGCCTTATCCTTCTATCCCCCTTGCTTATGTCTTGAGGCCACAAGAGGGCAAAAGAACATAAGAACAAACTGAAAAACCCAAAGTCTTGACATCGTTACACCTTATACAGTTCTTATGGCTAACATGTTAGCAAACTGTTGTCTATCTACACCTCCAGCAGACAGACAAAAATATCTCTGAAATGTAACTGTATATACATTTTCTATCACTATTATTCAAACAGAATTTGAAGTTAAATGAAATTGAATCCCAGTTGGTTCCTTTTTGTATTATCTAGCCACCATGTTTTTTGTTGGCTACTATAGTATATAGGGAGGTACAAATGGAACTTCTGGCCTTATTCATCAGTCATGGTGGACTGACCAGATTCTCCTGGACTGACTAAGATTATAGATTTTTTTTTTTTTTTTACCCCCTTTCCTTTACAGTGTCTTTTGCCCATCTCTATTCTGATTCCAATTTGAAATCCATCCAACCCAGACATGTACTACCAGAACATCCTGCAAAGAGCATAGAACGATATTACATTACATTTACATTTAGGCATTTAGCAGACGCTTTTATCATAAAGCTCTTATTTGGAAGAGCTTTATGTAAAGCTCTTCCAAATAAGAGCTTTACATAAAGTGCATAGAACCATGATGGAAAACAACAAGATGTCTCATCAGACTTGTAAGGGCTGGTGATAAATCACAAGTGCTATAAGCAAGTACATCGCTGCCAATGGCAGAATCAAAAGAGCATTAAATCTAAGAACCAATGACCTTTGTACATTATTAAATACAATACATTCAAACTAGAAATACCATTACAAATTTACTATAATATCGTACAATATGTTTATAGAAACATTGTGTAATTTAAGTGCTGTTGTATTCCCGGAACAAATTAGTCTTTTCTTGAAAGTGGCCAGAGAGGTTGTTTGTCTGACGGATGTGGGGAGCTGATTCCACCACTGGGGGGCCAGACAGGAGAACAGTCTTGAATGTGAGTGGGTGTCTTTGAGAGATCGAACCGTCAGGCGGTTCTCAGAGGCAGACCGTAGTTGGCGGAGGATGGTCTGGATGTAGGTTGGTGCAGGTCTGTTCACCGCTTGGAAGGCCAGTACCAGGGTCTTGAATCTGATACGAGCAGCGATGGGTAGCCAGTGAAGGGAGATGAAGAGAGGGGTGACGTGGGTGAACCTCGGTACGTTGAAGATCAGACATGCTGCTGCATTCTGGATCTTCTGGAAGGGACGGATTGCACAGGCTGGGAGACCGGCCAGGAGCGAGTTGCAGTAGTCCAGCTTGCAGAGGACAAG